>JAGDQP010028134.1:3315-24394 GCA_022664845.1 Lepisma saccharinum
AGAAGCGATGTATTGTTTAACACTATTAAATCACCAAATCAAAGAATGGGATTGTTGAGAGCACTTTTAACTCTGAATGCAATGTGATAGTATTTCGCTTTGTCAGCAGTTTTGTATTTACGGTAGAGCTATCTCTTTAACTTTTATGTTATTCTCTTTATTCGTAGACAATTTGGAGCCACTGCTGGGTTACCAACAATATGTTCGTTACAATGAGAAACGATGTATTGTTTAACACTATTAAATCACCAAATCAAAGAATGGGATTGTTGAGAGCACTTTTAACTCTGAATGCAATGTGATAGTATTTCGCATTGTCTGCAGTTTTGTATTTACGGTAGATCTTTCTCTTTAATTTTTTATGTTATTCTCTTTATTCGTAGACAATATGGAGCCGCTGCTGGGTTACCAACAATAAGTTCGTTACAATAAGAAGCTATGTATTGTTTAACACTATTAAATCACCAAATCAAAGAATGGGATTGTTGAGAGCACTTTTAACTCTGAATGCAATGTGATAGTATTTCGCATTGTCAGCGGTTTTGTATTTACGGTAGAGCTACCTCTTTAGCTTTTATGTTATCCTGTTTATTCGTAGACAATAAGGAGCCGCTTTTGGGTTACCAACAATATGTTCGTTACAATGAGAAGCGATGTATTGTTTAACACTATTAAATCACCAAATCAAAGAAAGGGATTGTTGAGAGCACTTTTAACTCTGAATGCAATGTGATAGTATTTCGCATTGTCAACTGTTTTCTATTTACGGTAGAGCTACCTCTTTAGCTTTTATGTTATCCTGTTTATCCGTAGACAATATGGAGCCGCTGCTGGTTTACCAACAATATGTTCGTTACAATGAGAAGCGATGTATTGTTTAACACTATTCACCGAACCAAAGAATGGGATTGTTGAGAGCACTTTTAACTCTGAATGCAATGTGATACTAATTCGCATTGTCAACAGTCTATTATTTACGGTAGAGCTACCTCTTTAGCTTTTATGTTATCCTCTTTATTCGTAGACAATATGGAGCCGCTGCTGGGTTACCAACAATATGTTCGTTACAATTAGAAGCGATGTATTGTTTAACACTATTAAATCACGAAATCAAAGAATGGGATTGTTGAGAGCACTTTTAACTCTGAATGCAATGTGATAGTATTTCGCTTTGTCAGCAGTTTTGTATTTACGGTAGAGCTATCTCTTTAGCTTTTATGTTATTATCTTTATTCGTGGACAATTTGGAGCCACTGCTGGGTTACTAATAATATGTTCGTTACAATGAGAAACGATGTATTGTTTAACACTATTAAATCATAAATTAAAGAATGGGATTGTTGAGAGCACTTTTAACTCTGAGTGCAATGTGATACTAATTCGCATTGTCAACAGTCTATTATTTACGGTAGAGCTACCTCTTTAGCTTTTATGTTATCCTCTTTATTCGTAGACAATATGGAGCCGCTGCTGGGTTACCAACAATATGTTCGTTACAATTAGAAGCGGTGTATTGTTTAACACTATTAAATCACGAAATCAAAGAATGGGATTGTTGAGAGCACTTTTAACTCTGAATGCAATGTGATAGAATTTCGCATTATCAACAGTTTTGAATTTACGGTAGAGCTACCTCTTTAGCTTTTATGTTATCCTGTTTATTCGTAGACAATATGGAGCCGCTGCTGGGTTACTAACAATATGTTCATTACAATAAGAAGCGATGTATTGTTTAACACTATTCACCAAACCAAAGATTGGGATTGTTGAGAGCATTTTTAACTCTGAATGCAATGTGATAATAATTCGCATTGTCAACAGTTTATTATTTACGGTAGAGCTACCTATTTAGCTTTTATGTTATCCTGTTTATTCGTAGACAATATCGAGCCGTTGCTGGGTTACCAAAAATATGTTCGTTACAATTAGAAGCGATGTATTGTTTAACACTATTATATCACCAAATCATACTTTTTAAAAACGAAACTATGAAATAATTCTTAATGTTATTTTCAAAATTATTTCCACACAGTCACCTTTCTCTGTATTAAAATTGCTTTCTAATGCTTATTAAAATACGTTATCAAGTGGTGAATTTCAGGAGATTTTCAAATTATTTTTAAAACATATAGAACACATTGTAAAAGGTATTTTCTTTGAAAGATACTATTAAGATCTTATTTTAGAATGATTTTCTGTAATTTGGAAATTGTTTTCGCGTTCTATTTGCTACTTGTGCAGTTTAGCCATAACGTTAATACAAATGTAGCAAAATTTTGAACTTCAGGAGAGATTTCCTGTTAAATAAAGGGCTTTTCGGCCCACGTGTGCTAAGTTTCTTAGCAGTAAGGTTCCCGAATCTGATATTCCTACTTCTGGGCAGTGTGTAAATTAGCAGGGCGATGCCCAGGAAGATTCCTACCCTGACAAGGATTATTTCTCGTCCCTGCCAGGGATAAATTTCTTGTCCCCAGAGGAAGTTTCGGTCAAGATAATATAGAAAATCGGAACATTTTTATTTGGTAGAAGTTTAACCTATTTTCATGGAAATGACGGGTATTATGAACTTTCACTAGCAGCCAAAATTTAGTATAATTGGTTTGATTATTAATCTCTCAGGAAAGATATCTCTCTGAAACCTCTGAGAAAGATATCTCCGAAACGCCTTGTTCTGCAATTACTCTTCTTGGAGCAGAGAATTAATGGAAGAGTGTTCGCTTGTCATGCGAAAGGTTCGCGGTTCGAGTCCTTGTCATCTTCCTTTTTTCTTTTTCTCTAGTAAATGTTGTGTTACAACATGCTTTATGCCACTACTGTGTAGGTTTTTGCTCTTTAATTCGTATTCCTCATTTTTGCTTCACTTATTTAAATTAAGTGCATTGCATTTCATGAATAATAATAATAAGTATTATTATTATTATCATCTCTGTAAATGTTTTGTAACTGTTTATTTATTATTTTTTTTCATACTGTAAAGATGTAAAGATACAACACAAAATCTGCTAAACATATAAATTAGCTTATTTTTTAAATAAATGAAGCAAAAAAGAAGAATATGAAGGAGAAATTAAAAAGCTACATAACACTAACATTCATTTACATGTAGAAAGCATAAAGTAAAACATAGAATTTGCACGTTACTAGAGAAAAAAGAAAAAGAAAATATTGACTTGAGTAAGTTTTGAACCACGCGAAGTATCCTTCGCGCTGCAAGCGAACGCTTTTCCTTTTCTCTACGATCCCAGTACTCAATGAATCACCATAAACTCTGATTCCAGCGTGAAGCTAAGAAATTTCTATCAAAAAATGCAAGATGGAGCCAGATCAAAACTTCAATTTGCAAGTATGTGATTGAAGTGAAATTTCATATCTGGGAATTCATAAAATATGCTCGAATCGTTTCGGAAGTTGAAATGATTGAATTACGAAGATCAATATTTTGCCTTCAATCACATTATAAACGGTATGGCCAGTGTTTCTTTCAGAAGATTTTGCTCGGGTAAGGGGATAAACCAAGTCTTGCGAAAATTATAAATAATGCATATTGAGTCCCATGTGCTAAAAAATTAAATTAACAATAATTTTACTTAAGAATGTGTCGTATTCTTTTAGTTAACCTCAAAGTAACATGAACAGTATTTATAGAAAGTGCTATTATATTAGTGTTTCAGAATACACATGAGAAATACAAGTGTTGGAATAATTCTTTCGGGGGGCTGTTGGAAACCCAAACGGGCAAAGCTCTCCCGAAAACATGCCTGGAAGAAACAGTGCCTATTTTGAAACCTGCCCAATTTTAGTGCAATTTAATATATAGGAACTCCAATCGATATTTAAATAAAAAGAAATAATTCCCGAAATTAAGACGGGAGCAACACGATGTTTTTAATTTTAAAATCGCATTTAAATTGCTTTAAATTTCGTATCTGAGGACTCCTATGGTCGCTTAGTATGATTCTGAACTGAAAAATTAGTATGGCGGAAACTTGAGAAAACAAATTCAAAATATTTGATTTCATAAAATTTCATATTTTAAAATTTCAAACGTCCCTGAGTTCGACTATGAAAAAAAAATAATTACATTATCCAGCATGGCTATAGTCCAGAAACGTCTTTATATGAAAAATCGTTAAGATTCTTATCTAGAGTCTGTAAACAGTGCTTAGATTTGTTAAGGGTTTTTAAAAAGTGAATTCTGAAAACCAAGATGAACATAAGCCGAAACATTTTTATAAAAAAAAGAAACGAAAGAAAGAAACAATGTGCGCCTGTTGTAGCACAAGACATTTAAAATAAAATAAATTTAAAGAATCAAGTAAACTTGCTTTTCAAAACCATACAAAACTTCCAGAAAATTATTCAGTTATCAAATTTCTAGACAATCTTAATTCGATTTATAAAATGTAAAGGGCTCTGAATATAAAATGTATGATGTAAAATTCTGTAGGCGTAACCCCAAACTCATGACTACTTTGTATAAATATCGTTAATAGCATTTTAAAGGCGAATACGAGGTTTCTTTAGAGTCACGTGCTTAATTATAGTTGAATTCAAAGCTACCTAGAGCCGACCGGGTGGTCGAGTGGTCTGCGGCGGTAGGTCATCGGCTCGAACGTCCCGGGTTGTCCCGGCATGGGTGCGGATTTTAATAGCTAAAGGCGAATCGTGACGGGTCGCAGTCTAACGTTACTAAACTGGCCCGTATAAAAATATTGTTTTTTTATCAGAGCAACCTAGATCTTAGGTATTATAAAATTATCTTGTTTTTTATATTATAGTGCAGTTTAGTGTTCGATTTGTAGGGCGAATGGTTGGGATTTCCCCCTCTCTGGAAATATCATCCTTAGCTCAGTGTTTCGAAAACTTCCCCTAGCTAAAGGCGCCAAATACGGTATTCTAACGTGTTTGATATATTCTTTCCCCTCTCTATAAATTGCATAAATCGATCACTGGACTGCAGTTTTAAAAAGAAAGTATACTTTAAAATTCTTTCTCACTATAATTTTTCCACACTCACATACACATACTCCGACTGCTGATCGTAGGATTTTGGGTTCGATTCCCGGCTCTGCCGAGGTTTTTTTTTCAAAGCAAGAGGGTCTGGAACGATGTCCATCCAGCATCGTGATGCAATTGGGGAGTGCCCTGAATAAAAGACAGTGGCGATCACAGTTGAGATCTTCGGTTCTCCTCTCCCAACACGTCTGGTCAGCGCGGGATCAGCAGACAAACTCTTTCCTACGGGAGAGACCTCATCCAGTAGTGAATTGAATATGGCTGTGAATTACATATATAATCTGGGAGTAAAGCAAGAGGCAAAAACGGCGAATTTACAATAAATATAAT
This sequence comes from Lepisma saccharinum, assembly GCA_022664845.1. Lineage (NCBI taxonomy): Eukaryota > Metazoa > Arthropoda > Insecta > Zygentoma > Lepismatidae > Lepisma > Lepisma saccharinum. The sequence goes on from JAGDQP010028134.1 coordinate 8,662, forward strand.
TATGTACGTTCTGCCCGAGAGCAGGTGCTGACTCGAAAGTCCCTGGGCAGGGTAAACCGATGGCGGTTGTCATTGTCTTCAATCGGATAGAGAGGACGTCCCAAGGACGGGACCAACAGTTTAACGTGAAATACGAACACTGACTCCGCCAGACTCCCCTATCCGTGGAAGTGTCACCTCCCAAATTATCGTCCAAAATTCAGTAGAAACCGTGCAAAACCCCACTTACACTCTCATAATTTTTACTTTACACCCCCACACAAAATGAAAATTATGACGGAATCGCTGACTCCAAACCACCTATATCAACTTGTGTGTTTAGTACGCAATATTAAAAATACTCGACTTTCATGAAATTATTTATAACTATGTCATTCAAGAAGTGACTTCTATATACATGGAACAAACACAAAGGGTAAATTAACAGTGCATAAGGAGTTTTGTCTGTTCGTTTACGAGTAATTCGTTTAACATCGCTCAAGTTATATAAAAAGATTTGCTGAAATTTAACATCAGTTTCTAACTCATTTTCTGGATTGTTATTAAGAAGCTAAAATGAAAACATTACTGTTACAAATTTATTTAGTTCTAACACTTGCAAAATTCTTTCATTTTTTTCTTTTTAAGTAAAGTTCGTATTTGAAAAAGCTAACGTTTGTATACTAAGGCTTAATCAGAATTCTGGTCACATTCCTCAGGCAAGCGCTGTATTTGTAATGCTCTTATATATTATATATAGCTTCAGTTAAAATTGCCTGAAGGACAAATAAAATTTGAATTCTATAATCCACGTTTTTATGTAAAGCAGTTTAAGGTACCTAAAACTATAAACTTGTATTTCCTTTTAAACAATTTCTTTCCAAATTAAGAATAAATATATCAAAATTGAGAAATAAATCATCGTACAAATATTTCCTGTTAATTTTTCGTTACATAATATTTTTCCTTCATGTTCGCCTTGCCGAAATGTTTCTTACTACCTTGCTTTAGCGTAATCCATCTCTAATAAAATAGGTTACATTATAAATTATGTGCACGTTGTGCTTAACAGTATCTTCTTAATAAAGCAATTCCGTAGTTTACGCCCAATAAACCTGCTCTTAACAGGTAGTCCCGCAAATGATTCACAGGCTTTATACGCAAGCTTTGTTGAAAACTTGAGACGTATGTTGGACACGTGAGAGTTTCCTGTTTTATATATTGTCAATTGGCAGGCAAGCAAATTGCTGATTTTTACCTCTAGCAATAGGAAATGAAAATAAAATACATAAAATGAAATGAAAATGCAAAACCATTCAACATTATAACGCGAAAAGGAATGACACAGTAACGAAATACAAAAATGATATTTCGAAGCTACTCTCCATTCAAAAAATTCGAACCTAGATTGGTCTCGTAGCTCGGACGAGTGAAAATCTGTGCTAAAGACAGAGCCATCTTGTCAAAATTGATTTGAGAGACGCGAGGGAAAGGGCGAGTTGTGTGCTTCTTCTCCTCGTTGTAAAATGCGTTTGGATTATATTCAACTTACGGGTTAGACTGGGTTACTGTGTATTATCGTTGTTTCTTTCTGCTGCCTTAAATTGACGTTTCATAAATATAAAAATAATACTTGATTGACCGTAATATAGAAGTCACTAAGACTAATTTGAATTTTCCTAAAGACTTCGAAACATTATGAATAACATTATCGAGTTTAAAGCTGTTAATTTACAAACTAAAAATATATTTCACTGCAACTACAAATAGAATGGTGAGTTATGGGTGAGATTTTCCAAATGTGTTCGTTAAAAAAAAATAAAGAGTAATGCGGGGATACGAACTCATAAACTTCTGCGTAGAAAGCTAACTCGCTAACCATTACACTATGGTAATTGTAGTGAAAATGTTTTTCTCATTTCACTTACCCGTTAATTTTTACGTACTGAGTATGTTTCTGTTTTATTATTATCGACTAGGATTGTCTTGTTCCTATATTGTCTTTTATTACTATGTCTGCTATGTATGAGAAGTATTCTGGACTATACAAACAAAACATCTATCAAATAATCTGAGTACAAGTAGTTGAAAGTTTTCATGTGCACTACACGTGTGCATATGCATTGCGAAATTTTTCATATTCTATTCATAGAAATTGAAAAATTCTATTCCAGCGCCTCCAACAAGTGGGATTTACTTTCTTGAAAGAAAGTACAAATGGATACATCAAAACTGTATCAAAATACACACACACACACACACACACACACATATATATATATATATATATATATATATATATATATAATGTTCTCCTGTATGTCCCCCCTTACTAAAATTCCAAGCGACCCTCTCCCTTGACGTATCGAATCATTAGCAAGTATACTGTAAGTGACCACTGAATGTCATTAGGAATGCTACAGTTAAATAGAACATCGTTCTAAGCAAATAACAGGAATACTGAGAAAGTGGGTGAAGTACCCCGAAGTCCTGGTTAGATGAGTATTAAAATATTATGTGTTTTATTTGTTTCATGCACAAGTCATGAAGTTCTATTCAAGTTTAAATGAAATTGAAATGCTGACATTTTCTACGTCTCTACCTTCCGCAGGAATTTCATTTTTTTCTCACTGCTCACAGGATCTTTGTTCACGATTGACTATGATGGCATCACTGAATACCATAGTCCATATCACAAGATTGATTTGATCAGCGTCCTTTACGACCGCCTACGAATAATCCTATAGTCACGTATAACAATACTGAAATCTACACTGTGATCACACCCAGATTAAACCAACCGAAATTTAGAATCCTGGTGACATTTTGAAATGGAATGTGCAGTTCCGCGACAGAAAATACCACCACCAAATGTTTTGGTCGGCAAAGCACGATTAACGAGTAGAAAACTGACTCAGGCCAATCCAGAAGGTTTACAGCGTGGGGGAAGTTCCGAAGTTGAACAGGTCCCTTTAGTTACAATGTCTCACGTGTGTTTTGCCTCTCTTTCTCTCTGTCGTAGGTAAGAAGTAATTGGGCAGCCTCTTTGAAATTTACCTGAGTCCACATTAAAGTCTACACTTCTGCGTGTAGATAGAATAGGTATATAATAATCTATCCACGCGTACATCAAATTTCCTGAGTAGTTCCATGACCGAGAATCCTGATTGAGGTTTCCTTCAGTTTTACAAGGCGAATGCGGGATAGAACCTTGAATAATACACGTGTACAAACAAGGTTATGGGATTTTATATATTTATCTAACAATTATTACTCCACGCATAGCACGTAAGTTAACTTAAAATGGTAATTTTATACCAATTCTTGATTTGCGAATGCATATAACCCAGTTGTGACCAAAAAGGATAGATAGTATAGAGGAATAATTTCCTATACCAGCAATGGTAATCGCCAGCGTCTGCTAGCGACAAACGCAGCCAATCAGGAAAGGCCATGCATTGACAGCTCCTCTCGCGACAGGGGAATTAACAACCACTCCACGCATGCGCGTGGAGGAAAAATATACAGCGGCCCCGATGCGTTGAAACATGCTAGGGGAATCAGGTTTTTGTTTTTTTAAAACTATTTTCCTTATTTCATATTCTCATTAAGGAGACGGTTAAAAGACTCTAGACATAGCTAAGACATGATAGATGGTGACATTTGGGGTTTGACTATCATATAACCGGGCAATTTAAAAATACTTATCGGACTCGACTTGCAATCAACATATCACGCCAATCTCTAGTCAACGACTGAATTCCTTGTGCATTCAAATGTCGGCGCGAACGCCGCAAATTTCTGAATATCGATTCGTTTTTGTTTGGTGTTGTCACGGGTGTTGCTTTACGCTGCTACGAGAGGCACTACTGTCGCTCAGAGTACCCTCTCAGGGACTGGCTGAATCATCTAGTCCTCCTTAGATCTATGGTTGTGACAAGTACAGAAGACCGTTATTTCTTTTTAGCCTATCATTACATTCCACGAGCTTTCTCTCCGAAAACGAACCTTTGCTAAAGTTTGAACAAACTGTTTCAAGAGGTTTCGTTTTAAGATAACTAGTTCCTCCTCAAAAATAACATCGTAAATTCGAAGACAAGAAAAAATTCCATGCTCAGCTCTCCCGGTTTTCCCATTTATAGCCAGGCAGTTTAAAGACACCTTCGGAAGTTGAAATGAAAATAGAAAGGAAATCCAGAGATCTTAAGAAACTAAACTTGGTCGGAATCGTCTTGTGCAAACTAAATATTAGCTCAAAGCAAGCATAAAACTAAAAGCACGTACCTTGGTTGCAATCAGAAATCTTTAAAATTCCGGTAAAAAGGATGCACTGCCATCTAGCGAGCATCCATGCCACTATCAATCTCTAATAATCTTAAAGTGTTTTCTGATCACACATAGAGTAGGCGTTAGGTGAGCGCGGGCCCAAAGTACAAGTAAAAATCGCTGACCATCGAAATGTTACATCTAAAGCCGATAAGTAAGCAACTTCCCCCTAAATGCTTCCTCTCATTCCTAACCCTAAATTTATTACTAAATATTCTCTTTTTTAATGAACAACGGTTTGTTATGAAAAAAATCAGACATAATTTATTTAAGAAAAAAATACAATATATTTTAAAAACTGCATTGCTAATTACAAGTGCTTCTTTATTCATTTCCATTTCACATTACATTTCGCATGGAAACTATACAAACTAGTTTATTTGTAAACTTTTTTTCACAAATCAACTTCTATATCATTGAGTAAGAAAAATATCAACTCGGAACGCGGGGCCTGGGGCGGTTGCCACCTCCAAACGGCGCCTCTGATCACACAATATGTAAATACCAGATCCCTGTTATTCCTTAACTCTAGGAGTTTCTCGCGTTAAATTATTCGGAATTTAATGAACGTTTGTGGTTCAAATAAAAGGGAAAATTCCTCTTTCATACTTCCCTGCATGTAGCAATGGCGGTTAAAGGTTGCAGAAAGGGCCGGACGAAGGGAAACTTTTACAGGATGCCAAACCAAATAACTTTTGGCGCCCCTTTTCCCGCTAATCACGAATTCATTGATAATTCCCCACCCACCCCCAAAAAAGTTCGTATCAACTAAACTATTAATAGCCTTCCGTTTCTGAGATTGATGTCAAGTATAACGCTTGGTACTAACATTTATAGTTGCGCATAATATTTTAAAAGTATCTGATAAAAAGAAACATACTTCAAAGAAGGCTTGTTACGATACTGTAAAGAAAAACTGTATCTCAATATAAAAAAAATCATGAAGTAAAACCAACCACAAGAACACACAAATTGAAATTAGTAAGAAATCTATCGTTTTATCAGCAAACCTAAAATCTGTAATCACATGTACAATATCTACATTCTATGATTCTATATCTTTCTAAATACAAATTAATGTTTAACTTTACAAGATGTGTTAAAATAAAACGAAAAGAAGAACACTCACTACATTTAACTTGCTTCACTATCATGTCAACGGTCGCTGTGGATGGGTAGTAACGTTCCCTGCTTTGTAATCAAGAGATCTCGCGTTCGATTTTCTGTAGGGGTACCAGTGGTTATGTAATGTAACACGCTAGTAATGTATGTCGGTTGATTTTGCTTTGACAACCGAAGGTTACCCTGCAGAATTGAGTTCACAGCAAACACCGCCTTGCACCACGTAGAACCCTAACATACACCGGGGTAAGGCACCGGACATAAATTTTACCCGGCCCGTTACCAAATCCCGAAGCAGGCCAACATGCCAGGAAAATGTACAAAATACTTGGATCAGCACCAAACACACCATAATAAATTCTGGGACAAATATAATCCTCCTCCTTTGGACCTTCTTCCCCTGAGAGAAAGAGTTTCTCTTATGTAAAGAAGGTACTTTGGTTGGTTTCTGAATAATAGCGCATACATTTTCAGTAAACAATTTAGGCCTACTTGTTTTATTGTGACTGTGGCTCACGTAATAATATAAAGTTAACAAAACTATTAATAAACATGAATTGATGCAACGAATACCAGTCACTCATTACTCAGTGTCCTTTTGCATCAGCTGCTTCTGAAGGGGGGGGGGAATTAGACGCTAAACATAAAAAGTTCTATTATCGAAAGATTGAAAAAACAAAAGTTAATCGAGTGTGCAATAAACAAAACACAGAACCTGACTTACCTAACCTCCAAATGCCCTTAATTTTATGAAATTTACTAAATGCGTATGTATAAAGAAAAAAGTTATGTTCCTTAAAGAAAAAATATATAAACAAATCCACTTCAGGGTTCGATCCCGGATTATCTGAATTAGCTTTGCGACACTCTACCAATACGCTATATTGGCAAGTGGAAGCATGCTTTTCGAAGTAATATCATTCTATTGTTTGAGGAGTAATGCGCCTGCGCGATACTGGCAACGCCTACTAAGCCTTTCTATGTTTAGCCACTACCGAAAAAAGGTCCTTCACGAATGCTCGCGTCTAGAATTCAACCAAGCGAACCTGTCTCTGATACTTCCAAACCTTTGTAGATATTTGAAAGTCTTTACGAATACTACCACTTCAAATAACCACGGGGAATTTAGGATTCACAAAATTAAAAGGCCAAGTGATGTTTCGTCCCACATTGCGAACCACCATTTGGCGCGTATCTCACCAAAGTACCTTACTAGGAAATGCTCATTCTTGCCGAGTACTCGACTAGCTCTTAAGAACATTGCTGGCTACACAAAATGGCAAGTCAATTAATACGTACACTATAAATGCAGAAAGAGCCTGCCATAATATCCACGAATACAGTAAACGCTACAAATTTCAAACATGTATCATAAATCCAGAAAATGGTAGAATTAGGTCGATTTTCCATGCAAACTTTGCTCACAGTTGAAATGTGGACCAAATCAACACAGAAAATATTCCCCAATAAACAGCAAAGTAACAACAACAAAAATAACTAAATATCAGAAAATACTTAATATGGCGTCGAGTGCGGGCACAGGTACGGGACGAATCCAATAACACCATCCAAAATCAAACTACTACTACCAAATTTACCAGGACACTTCAGACTTCATGCAATATAATCACTATTAACACTTAAAAAAATCATTACCTACCAAATTACGAGACAGGGCCTTCGGAATCACTACCTTTTCCTTCAAAAGCACCTTTTTCTTCGTCGCCGCCATATTGAAGGTCGTTCGAAACTTAAAGGAAGTTATAGCAAAGGTCCTTTTATAGCACGTTTCATGAAGGTACCATTGAAAGTGCCTTTCCGGAAGTTCGGCCATTTAATTTACCCAGAAGACCCAGCGAGACAGAAGGGATGTTACCGCCGGTTTTACCAAAATAAACCTAGATAAAAATGTTACCATCCGAAGTACATTTAACATAGTAAATATTGGACAGTACTTTAATGAAAGAAAATAAATTGTATACGTATTTTTTTGTCTAGCAGCGAAATTTTGAAATAAATCCAACTAGTTTTTTTTATAACTTTTGCATTTCACCGTACTAAATTAAATTCGATTTAATTTTAGTGCAGCTTATAGATTTCACACCTCTAAATCAGAAGTGATGAAACATTTCTATCCAGGGATTTAGTCAGTATTTTTAGTTTGGGGAAGTAAAGCAAAAATTATAGAGAAGCAAGTTGAATTGCTCCATATTTTATAGAGAGTTTTAATCTACATTACACCACACACTTCCAGTAAAAATTAAGTTAGGGCCGTGTACTTGACAATTTGGGGGTTACATCACCTTTGGGGGGGATCTGACAAATTCAATGTTTCTATAATTCACTGTAGCATATCTATTCTATTATCACTTCACGTTCACCTGGTAATAACTAGGAACCTTGATTATAGCATTTGCATCATTGCATTGCAGATTTTTGCATTATTATCATCAAGTGAGTTTGAAGGAAATACTCAGGTTGCTCACCCTCGTATACTTTCTCAAATCCCTACGCATAATAATCGCCTGATATGTAGGTGTATAGAAAACGAAAAGTTAGAATCCAGTTAAATACATCCCACAAACTCTTCACTATTTTACTATACAGCGTATTTGAAGATTAGGACAAACAATAGCACAATGTCGAGTACAGTAAGTACACAATGTTTCGATAAAATAAATGAATTGTATGGGCGGTAACAGCACTAAGCCTTACGCCCTTCCCGATACGGGGGAGTCCCTTATCTTTGTCACATCTAAACAATGTTTCGAGTCATTGAAGGGTGAAATAAAATTGAAAGTGCGAGAGAAAAAAAAGGGACTATTTATCATCTTGCGCATAGGGGGAAAGCCCATGCAGTGTCTTTTAAACGCCATGTACATCACGTCTACAGGAATATATATAACCTGACTTTAACTCGCTCGCTCACTCGAGATACTGTCAGTGTTTTCTTGTTGACGTTCATTCATAACACAAAGCAGTGTTCGATTTGCCGAAGGGATGTCGGGGATGTTCCCTCGTGCGTGAGTATTTTATCACTGGTTGTTGATTCCGAATATCATCCGAAGCAGGGATAAAATCTTTGTATTTCTACCCATTCAGGTAATATTTTGAAACTTACCAACAACCACTAGCTTCAGGATCACCCCTTCAAAATTTATACCAAATTGAACCCTGACACGGAATGTCGCCATAAGTATTCCTGCGCATGCTACCGTGTTTATTGGGTGTTAATCAACTCGAGTGCGTATTTAACAAAATAATGACATAGCTTTTCGTAATACTTTGTGGATTTTTGGTTGTCACTAGATATTTATAAAATTGTCTGCGACAGTTAGTGGTAAAGTATTCTTACTATGGGGCAATAAATGTGTTTAGCGAATTTTTCTATGTTTACAGTACCAATCGACGTATGGACATAATAACGGAAGTTAAGATATCTTCTCACATCTATCAACAGATGTCGCGCCTGTCGAAGGACGTACGAAACCATTTCCTCCGGAGCCAGAAATGAAGGTAACTTCAATATTTCCTACCAGAATTGATTCCGAACGCCCCCTTAGTGTTTCCACGAGTCGAAATATGGCAAGACTTCAGGCTGTCTCGTCTCGTGCAAAGCGTGTCTGGTCGAGTGTCTCATCTCGCAAATATATGCTTGTTTAGTCCTATGTCTCGCCTCGAAAAGTTCTGTCTCGTATAGTTTGTCTCGTCTTGTCTCGTAAAATATTTCAGAATATCGCGCGAAGAAAGTTAAAATGTAAGAGATTGCACCATACTGATCAAGATGCAATTCATACCAAGCTATTATTATGAACATAATATAACAACATAATAACAAATAGCAAATAATTATACTTAGGAAAAGAAACACACGCGAACGCAACATTATCATATAAATAGTATACTCGCTGCTGTAGCCTGGGGCCCGATTAAATATCGACTTGCGTGCACGCAAGGAAAGTTTGCAATTTGTTTGCGAGAAACGGTATTAAATATAGACTTTCTTAAATTTTGCAATGACGTCATCTAAGCGCACTGGTGATTTTAAAAACAAAAAATTGCGACCATTGAAACTCTGGTCGCAAGTCGATTTGTGTTGACTTTTTTAGAATTATAGAAGTATGAAACAAATTAATGCGTGGAAAACTCAATGTGCTTACATCTATGAGGAATAAAGAACATTTAAATGAACTGCTGAGTCACAGATGCTACTAGAGACACGATTCTAGTCTCCTATAATAAGTAAGTACTTCTTACATGTTAATGTTACGAAACTATGCTTAATAATGAGAGAACAATTTTGTAAAGTGAGCACATTATTTTAATGAATTCACAGGAATGGCTTAGACGCGTGATCCTTTGGTCTTAAATATGAAGAAAGAACTAGGGCATTAAACACAAAGATGTAATTTGAGGAATTGATTATATTAGCTACTTCTGTTATATGGCAATAAATGTACTTCCAATGTATGTGCGTGCTTTCGGATGTGTAGTATGCGTAATGTGATACAAAATCAATGGGGAAAGACATTAGTACAAGGACACGGTGTTCCAGGGCATTTATGTGTTCTTGCACTCTCGTCACCGCTTGATTTTTTCATCATATTCTACATTCCACGCATCTGAAATAATGTTAACTATAAACACTGGAAGCACATTCAACAGCATATAAAAGAAATAGTTATGATCGTTCACATTTTCAAAAAAAAAGAAAGAAAGAAAAAGAAATCAGAAGCCATTGTTCTGTGTTTTTCAGGTCATCTGGAACATCATTTGTGAAAATAATAAATTATGAAATGCGTAACATTATCATGTATTGAGTGCTTCTTTGAGTGTATTCCTAGATAACAAATATAACAATTTACTAAATCATTAGGAGGGAAATTCTATTAATTCTGACTTCCTAGAGAGGTTACTATTTAATCTGAATCGATTGTCATCAGAGTTTTAAAACAAACATTCTTATCGGAACGTTTGGTAGTTGAAGAAACACTACATTGAATAGTTACGATAACTGACCCTGCTTACGAACTAGTCATTATATTTTTCTGGGGAACCTAAAGGATACATTACCCTTTATAATACTGCTAATTGTAGATCATGGATATTAAATACAAACGTTGATTTTAAACAGGAAGAAACATAGTAGTGAAAAGTAAAAAAACATTGCGTGTGTTCAAACGGCTCTTTAAGCAAAACTAATATTCGACGGTGATAAATATGTCTCAACATCATTAATGTGTAGATTAACTCAGGCACCCGTGGGTGAAAACATTTCGTGGCGCCTATTATAACGAAAGGTTTTCACTCAGCAGATATTCATGATAAAACTTTTTCAGGCAGATTTTGTTGCCCCCAGCAGAGATTTGTGTAATTGAAAGTATCGTCTTTTTATATAAATAATTAGCCTATTTTCGCTCCCTTGACATACAGTCCTTGATTTTTGTAGCAATTCCGAATCAGTTTGAGCTGACTTCATGGAGAAATTGAACGATTTAATCGGAATCAATTGACGCTCGAGCTTTAAAACGATTATTCATATTGGAATGTTGATCACTTGTAGGACAGGAGTGGTTATGATAACATCCTGCTTATGCAGTACTGATTTAAGTTTAGGTTCAATTAAGTTTACATTCAAAATAGCAAACTTAACTTCCTATACAAGGAAATTTAATTTGTAGCTATCTCTAATCCTATAACCTTCTTTCTCATAGCTATATGTAGTGCGCCTGATATCGTAATCCTTACCGTACCGGTACTAAAACAGTCTACAAATTAAAGCTGAACCCAGAAGGGAAAGGCGATACTGCTTATGTACTCTGTATATAAATGCAAAGGTTCCTTTTAACAGGTCAAAAACCAGTAATATAGAGGGATAAGTAATTGAATGTACTCAAATTGCAGCTGTGGTCTAAGGCGTTAGTCCCACGACTCGAGAGTCCCAGGTTCGATTCCCGCCAGGTGCATGAGTGTCTTTTAACTACGGGCATCATCTATCGTCAATAGTTACTAGAGTGGCCCATATAAATTAAAGTTTACCAAAGTTTTTTTTTCATCAAAGGGCAGCGGAATCTTGCTGTTTGTGGGTAATAAATAGGAAATAACTTTAATAAACTTTGATTTAGCAGCTAGTATTCCTTCTGGGTAGGACTTTAGATACTCCTCTAGACTCCATAATGGCCTACACTATCCTAACCTATTACTAGACTAAACTATGAACAGAGTAAATAATATGTCTTTAGCAAATACCAAAACTACTCTAATGCAAATCACTTCACATATTCTTACCAATCGAAGGAGTCGGAGGAGTAACTAAAATTTCGACAACTGTCACATTAATGTTCATAGTTTTAATCAAGGGCATTAAAACATTAAATCTATATTCTAGGTAAGAACATCTTTATTCCACCCTTTATTCTTATAATTCCGAAACATATTATAGGTCGCCATGTTCTTGTTTTCTGTTTACTCCACGTGAGTACGTTAAAAGTGTCTGATTGGCTGCCAGTCTGTATCGAAAATCTGTAACGAAGCTTCCTATTGGCTCAAGCATGTATAATGTTTGCTATGCGTTTGCCACAGGAAGACGCAATATTCCCTTTGCGAAGTCATGATAAGCACAATATTTAATTCCGTCGCCAAACGCAAGGCAAACACGTAGCAACTTCTGGCCAATGAAGTTGCATTGCGTTGCTTAAACAGATTTCGCAAATACAATATTTAATCGGGCCCCTGGACAGGTTCTTGCGTTAGCATCATCAAGAACTAACAACAAAGAGAAAACGAATATAAACATATATAAATTAATTCAAGTGTTTGTAAATATATATGTCTTCTTTGTTTTTGACATTAACTATAATAAACAACAGTTTTTACAAATACTCAGGTAAATAAAGTATGTCGGTCTGACGCTTTTGTGGTGCAGAGCAGTCTGCACGTGCGGTAGCACGAATTTTATCTTTGTAGGGACCAAAAATGAGTATTTTAAACTCTGGTTCCCGATTAATTAAGTTAGTGGAGATAAGCGCCCTGAAGTTTGTACTACTCAGATATTGACACTCTTAAGATTTTGTAAAGTGAAGGAACAAAATAACTTAGGATAGGGGAAAGGGAAACTGATATTATTCAAGACACGTTGCTTGTGGCTTCTCTCCTGACGTTTGCACCCGAAACGCAAATGTTGTTATTGGACATTGTTAAGATGATGATTTCAAGAAGTCTTTGTTAATTGACAAATTTAACCTATCAATATCTAAGCGGATAAACTAAGGACTGTACTTTCATTTTTCTCTAGTTATTTATTGCTATAATACAATTATTACTTCTTAAACAACTAGAAGGATATTTAGAGATCCCTTAGAGTGAATCATTATTTAAAGTATGCAAACTAGTTATTGTGGGACCTTAGCATAACACGGAATGGAATAAATCCTAAATTCGAATTTTATTTATGGCCTTTAGGCATCTAGGACTCAGGCCGGGATAGGGGAGGGGAAAGGTGTTGGCCAGGGCCTATCTTGAATCCGCAATTGGAATAAGTACGAAATGTATCTGATGGAATAACAACATTGGGAATAAAGCCCATCGGAATCGAAATGAAGCGATCGGAACGAAACCGGAAGCGTTGAAATAACATCGAAATGAAATTCAACGATCTGAGTTAAACCGATTGTAATAAAGCCGAAGAGCGTTGACTGGGTCGAGAAATAGTATATAAACGAATAACATCAAGTGGCATAACCTCGAAAGTCTAGCAGTCTCAATAATATCGAAAGTCAGTGGATGGGATTGTTTGAGAGGAATGATTGTTCCCTAGATTAATTTATTGCTATCATAACATTATTATTTAGATTACTTGCTATGTTGAAATATAATCTTCTTTTGGAAATTTGTTTCGACTTTATTCCAGTAATGGATAGAATATCATCGAAAGTCATGGACTGGATCAAGGCTCCCGACGTACTTTAACTGGCCTTGATATGAAACCATATACTCCCGCGTGAGCTAGGCAAGCTGGGCTTATGGTTGACACTATCGCAGAGAGAAGAAAAAGGTGTCTGACTATCATTCTTTATAGTAGCGTCAGTTCATTGAGAGTTGTGTTCTTAAGTCTTTGAATTTATTTCTTCGGAATCGGTGAGTCATAATGACACGCTTCTTCGAACAGTCAACAGAAATATATTTCAATAACTATGCAACAGTTCATCAAGTTCCAGCTTTAAAAACCCATATGTCCTAACTAACTAACTCTATAGCTGATGGAACTCGCAAGTTCATCGCCGCAGTAACAAACGTTCGCCATTGGATTCTATCGTGGGCAATATCATGCCAGTTTTTATCACGAACACCTAGTTCTCGAAGATCTCTTCTAATATTATATTGTCCTCCCAACGACGTCTCGGTCTCCTTCCATCCGGCCTCCTCCCAATGGTCCCCTTCCATCCGGCCTTCCAACCAGGATAGAATAATCTTCGTTTTCCCCCATCCGAGCTACATGGTCTGACCACTTTAGTCGTCGCGATTTCATTATTTTTACAATATCTTGTGAATCGTACAACCCGTGCAGTTCTTCATTATGAAGTTTCCTCCACTCTCCAGTCACCTCGTTGCGTTTCGGCCCGTATATCTTTCTCAAAATACGTAATTTATGTTCATTTGCTAGGGTCGTACACTCTAACTTTCGCCACGGTAAAGTAAAACCGGCAGAATAACCGTTCTGTATATTTTCAATTTCAAATTCCTTGATACTAATCGCAATGTGAGAAGTTTTTACACTGAATAGGCGTTCCCCGATACTAAGCAACATTTTATTTCTTCCGTGACCTCATTTTTTGCTTGTTACGTATGCTCCCAAGTCGTGTTTTAAAGGCCGGGAAAAAAACGTAAATTTTTTGGGGAAAAACAGGAAAAAAATTGTTATTTTTCCATTAAGCAAAAAAAAAAAAATAACGCGCTTTTATTGACGAAATTGTTTCTTTGCCTTTTCATCACCAATATATCCACTACTTAAGACACCTAATACATTTGTTGTTTAGGTTTCGTTCAATTGGATGATCTTACGATAAAAATGTATAAAATACTTTCAATTTACATTAAAAATGCAATATATCTCTTTAGCACCCTTGTACATGACAGAAAAGTTCTTTTCTCTTAGGCATCTTTGGTTCAGACCCACAAAACATTTTTCTTCAAAACTTTGTCAGACGCAGTCCCATTTTGTATTTTTTTCTAAATGTATGTGTTGAACATATGTTGTAATGTAATGATGTAACATTTTAACTAATTCATTCATCATAGAATATTGTCAGGAACCCCGTAAAAGTAAGAAAACCTTTCTTTTCCAAAGTAGCATGAAAAATTGAAAATAAAAACGGGTTTTTCCTGTTTTTTTCGGCACTCAGTTTTTTCCGGATTTTTTAAAACACTACTCCCAAGTATTTAAATTAGTTTACTTTCTGTATGATCTCATCCCTAATTCTTATGTTTTTATTTCCCCGTGTTACGGCTTGTGATCAAGTATTTTGTTTTATCCATGTTTACCTGTAGACCTATCTCATCGCACGCTTCTACTAAGACATCGGTGTTGCTTTTTAGTGCGTCTATATCGTCCCCTATTAAATCTACATCATCCGCGTATACGAGCAGTTGATCCAAACCATCCAATAATAGACCCTTTTGTCCCCTTTAATTTTTAAAATCGCATCTTCTAACGCAAAGTTAAACAGTAGTGGTGACAAGGTATTGCCTTGTTTCAATCCACTGCGAATCTTGAAACTATCTGACCTATCCGTGCTCTGCTTATGGGGTCGCTGAGACACTAGTTAAACCAATTTTTCTCGGAATTCCAAATCGTATCAGGATACTGTATAACTTTTTCCTTTTGATAGAAACATATACTTTCTTCACCATATCTTCTGGATGAAGTGTACCACCAACCAATTTTTTCTAATCGATTTTTAATTGCAAAAATGGAACACATATCCTGTGAGAGCGCGCGCACTGTCAATTTTAAAACCACCGGGATAAAATAATTAAAACGTGCGCTGTTTTGGAGGTGATGCAACTATCGCTTGCAGAAATACCTGTGTTTAAACCCTTCCGCGTGCACAGCAACTGAGTTGCTCAATCCAGTGACTGCGGCTTGTATCCTCAGAAAGAAGTAGTTACAATTAATTACACAGTAAGACGTAATTTACTGATTAAGTTTTGCAACAAAAGTATGAAATCGTTCATTGATAATGTGTTGAAGTATAAAAAAGACATTTTATTACCATCATACTCAACATGTTTTCGAATCGACATATCA
>JAGDQP010028135.1:8066-24394 GCA_022664845.1 Lepisma saccharinum
AATTTATTTTAAGGTCTTTAGACAACTATGGTTCAGGCCGTATGGATGATGATGGGATGAATTAGTGGAATGAAGAAAGTGGGAGGAAACGGGAGCACCTCGAGAAAACCCATGCACACGGCGTTTGTTGTTATTTTCGAGTTGCAAATATCTATAATGGTTCGAAAGCGACAAATGACTAACTCCATATTCTTAGAAATGTTTTATCTTTAGCCGCTCCAAGAGCATAAAACAGATGCTACTACTAGTTAATTATTGTCGAAATTCTTGTAAACCCTAATCTTGATGGAACATCTACGTATTTGAATCTGTCGAAAGGAAAGAATTACCAACAGCTATTCCATGTCCGATACGCACCAGAGTTCCCTTGATTTTACATCTTTGTATTTGATGATTCCTTGCATTACATTTCGTGAAAATATTCGGTACACCTTTATAAATTATAACCATGTATTGCAGGCTTACTATAGTTGATTAACAAACAAGATGAAATGGCAGGCCTCATGGGGAGCGATCTCGCGCTCACAAAACAAAAATTCTGCCGGTCATTAATCACTTCTGTCCTTCTTCAGGACATTATAACAGGTACGACAGCATTTTTGCTAAAATGACATGAAGTCCCATCGCAAAAATTGTAATGCTTTTCACATTTTGCGAAAAAAAACCTAGCGCAGAATAAACTCTCTCTCTCTCTCTCTCTCTCTCTCTCTCTCTCTCTCTCTATATATATATATATATATATATATATATATATATATATATATATGTGTGTGTGTGTGTGTGTGTATGTATGTATGTATTGGTGTGTGTCTGTGTGTTTTCAGGGCTTTAGGCGCACCTACAAATATCAATACCTCAATGTATTGCACTAAACAAATTAAAAGTTTTGAGAGAAAGAAAAAAAATAGCACTTACATAGTTTTCTTCTCTCTTTCAAAAAAAAGCACTATTCATTAACTGATGGCTGGTCGGTCACCTAAATGAAAGAAAGACATTATTGTAGATAAAAGGCCACGAAAATGTTTCCACTTAAAGAGGCAAAACCCATCCAGTCACATGTTAAAATGTACATATAACATCACTGAAGAAAGAGCTTATGAAAGAAAAATTAAGATTAAAAAGAAAGGAAAAAGAACTTTCTAAATAGAAGTTCTTAAGAATCCATGAGAAGTGGTAGGCCGGTCCGTAGCTAGTATCATCTAGTTGGAGCGATTCAATGTTAACAAGACAGCCTTTCTTTTCCATGTATCTCTCTCTCCCTCTTCAATTTCCAGTACATTTTTTGACATCCTCAACAGAGATGAAAGATAAAATAAAACAATCTTAAAAAATTTAAACAAAGTTACTATTTAACAAATTAGCAACAAACTCAAGATTGTTGACAGAGCTTTTGTTTGTTTCTTCTTCATCAAACTTCTCTCTCTCTCTCTCTCTCTCTCTCTCCCTTCTGCGTAGCTAAAAACAAAAGAAGTAATATCGTGGACGTCGTTGTTGTCTGTATCTATGGACGCGCATTTGGAAACAAGGAAAACCACACTGTTACTTTTTTACTTGGTTCGGAGGACACTTTCTTTGCAGGTGCGGTGGGTGCTTTTTCGTGTTGTTCAAGGCCCGTCCACTTGTATCCTCTTCTAGTGCAAATAACATTATGTATATATACGTAAGACAGAAGCAACTCGTTTCACTGAACTTTTGCCGGCTACATGATGCGTTTCAAGTGAGATATACATACCTTACTCTTTCTTTGTTTCTTCCTTTTTATTTTTCAAGGATCCTAGATACTACATTTTTTGTGTTTCATGATTTCGTTGAATTCAAAAGACTTTCCTTTCATTATATTTAATAAGAATATTATCGAAGGGAAGATATCCTCTCACACACAGACCAACCAATGATAATTGATTCAGGAGAGAGAAAGGAAAGACAAACCTAGGGGTAGTAACAGGACGAAAAACAGGAGTAGTAGTAGAAAGATCTTTCCTCTTTTTTTAAGGTATTTTCCAAGATGGCTATAAGTAACTTAGCGGCTCATTGTTATCATTTATCAGGGCAAAGCAACAAAAATTAATTATGCTGACTTCATTCATTGCTTACAGGCAATAATAACCTTATGTTTAACAGGTGTTGTGTATCTTTTACTTCTGAGTGCCACCCACCTTTCAGCCTTCCTTGAACGCTGCCCTGCTGAAAACGTCGTCATAATTCTAGGTGGTCATTCAAAAAGAAAAAAGAAACCCAAATAATTTTGTAGTACTAAGAGAGAAAGGCTCCGATGGAAAACCTATTGTTCAATAGAAGAATATAGGTTTCAAAAACATAAAAGATTTATGATAGTTCTGGTTCTAAGGTATGACCTGATCAAATGTATAAAGCTACTATTTATTTTACCCTGATGCATAAATTCTTGATTTCATGAGTACACGTACATGGACGTTTTGTACATGTTCTAATAAAATAAAAAAGTAAAGAAAGAAAATGACCACACCTGGTCGTTTACTAGAGAGCTACTGACCAACCAATGTCTGCACATGTGTTCGTGTGGCTGAGGGAGGAAACGGGGGGGGGGGGGTTTAAGAGATGACACATGATGATATAAACTAAAGCTGAAAATTGGTAGCTGTCGATATTAATTACACACTCTTTCAAACAAAACTTCCTGTCCTGAAGCGTTTCAAGTACTACTGGAGACTACTACCATTGGTTATTTGTAGCCTATGAAAGCCTGTATGTTTGGGAAATATAACACTAATGACAGCTTCTGAAGAAAGGTTTTAATTTAAAAAAAGAGAATTCCAAAAATAAAACATTCTTGTTGCAGTGAACATGTTTTGCACGCGTTCTTCAGCGCTCAGACTTATCTTCATTCATTTTAACCAGGATGACGTTGATCATAGACCCCTCTCTTCTCATAAATACCACAGCATTGAATCAAGCAAACTTTATTAGATAGGCTCTCATCCATCTAAATCAAATTCTTTACGTTGATAGAACAAAATAAAAAAAAAATTGTTCTAGAAAAAAAGAATCCAAGATGGCATCCAGCAATATGGCTGCTCTGACAAGGTTGCGCAATAATGAGCGCCTAAAAGAAGCATATCTTAGAATCGGTTTCAGATATTGAGAAGAATCATATAATGATATACGTACATCTATCAGAATACATTACGAGAAAACAGAATTGCAAATGGGAAGAATCGTCGGAAGTCGAGTCTTTTCGGTTAGCTGCTCCGTTAAATAGCTTACTCCCCCAGTCTATCCTAAAAGTTTCACTGTTAAAAATTTTCCGAAACATTTCTGGAAGAAATTAGACAACCATAACCTGCACATTTTCAGTAAATTTCTAATAATAATAATAATAAAATAAAACAGTCATCATTCAGTTTTCAGGAATGCTGCGAGCAAGAGAAAAAATAAAAGCCTCAAGCGAGATTCGAACACGGTTTGTTTAGTTAAAAAGTTCAGCGTTAAATGAAAACCTTAGAAAACATGAAAGCACTAGATGAAACCAGTATAGAGGTTTAGTAATATGTTGTCCGAAACCCGAAAACAAAGTTACGCCATGTTTGAACCACTATTTCTATTTGTGAATTGAATCGGCAGTTTGAAGAAGGCAATAAACACCAAAAATGTGAAAATGTACTTTATGCCGGATTTGATATCTGGAAGGGATGGCGCATGTATACAATACACAAAGAAAGGAAAAAAAAAAAAAAAGGCGTAATCAGTAAAGCCTTCAAAAATAGATGCGAAATAGAGATGGGCAAAACTAGCGTAGCAGCTTTTTTTCACTGCTACATGGGATAAATTGCTATGACTGCTACAACCGATGAAAAATAGCAGTTACTGGCTTAGCTGCTATTTTTCTCCGAAGCTTGTTAATGGTAAAACGCATTGTGTCCTGTTTTCTAAACAAAGAGAACTGCTGGGAGAAAGGAACAAAATGGCAGAGACTTGTCTGCAGAGAGGATAACCATTACGTGTGTACACTACGTAATTATTAGCGTCTGTTACTCGTGTACGGAATCGATATAAAGAGCTCTCAGAAAGCACTGGATGAAAGTTGGCTACATGGAGTAATGGATAAGGCGTTGGTGTTGTAATACAGTGGTCCCGGGTTCTATACCAGTTCATCGCACGTTTTTATTTTTAAAATGGTTTATATTTTATTTATATTTTAAATAGATTATTTTGAAATGTTATTGTTTAATTTGTTTTATAACTTAATTTGCATTTAACGTTTTTTTTGTAATATTTTCCGTTTATTCTGATTCTGTAGTCTAATTCAGATTTAATAAAATGATAGAAAAATGGGTAAGGCATTGGACTTTGGATTCAGTGGTCCCGGGTTCGGTACTCCTTCACCTAAAGTTTTTTTTAAAGAGAAACTTCTTTTTATTTTGTAATTTCGAAGGAAAGCTCTGGTCTTGCGATTAAACTTTTTTCTTCCTTCGAGGCAGTGAAAACAGTACGCACATTAAACAGTCCATAAAATTCACATAGTTTATAAAAAATAAACCAGCAATTTGAAGAAGTGAATAAACGCTAAAAAATCGAAATTAGTTTTTTTACTAAAAACGCACCTCAATTTATACCCTCTTATCATAAAGTAGAAGAAAAGAACGATAGCTAGTTATAGAATGATTTATCTGGCCTTGGAAATATTAGTCAGTTTCAAGAAGGGAACAAGGCCCCTTGCGTCTCAAAAGAAGAAGGCCTATTTTCGAATGTCTGAGAAAACACGATTCAGTCGCGTATGTAATAAAAGAGAACACCATACCTGACTTTACCAAACTTCTACGTGTCCTTGGTCACTAATTTTATTAAATTTCCTAATACGTTTATATAATAATAATAATAACTCACATCCATATTCAATCCACTACTGGATGAGGCCTCTCCCCGAAGGGAGGAGTTGGTCTACTGCTCCCACGCTGACCAGACGGGTTGGGAGAGGAGAGCTCTCACTGTATTACATGCACAGCAGCTCCCCAATTGTCCTCACGATGCTGGGTCAACACCGGAATCGAACCTGGGACCGCTCGCACTGAAGTCGAGCGCGCTACCGACTAGGCTACGCAGGAGCTCAATGCCTTTATATATATATATAAGTGTGTGTGTGAACAGAAACTTTTTTTTTTCTTTCAAAAAGACAAAGAAAATCACATTATGATTCGACCTCGGGTTCTCCGTATTAGCTTTCCGACATGCTACCAATCCACTAAATTGATAATTGGAAACTGTCTGCTTGTCAGTCTCATTTACGGTGAAGGAGTAATGCGCCTGTGCGAGAATGATCCTGCCGTAAGAGGAGTTCCTTGTATTTGAGACACTACTACAGGGCACTTGTGACTAGCAACAGGAAGAGTGCATTGTGAAAACACGAGTTAATCGTGCGTGCAATAAAAAAAAATACCGTACCTGACTTAACTAACCTCCACATGCTTTTGTTCGCTAATCTTATGAAATTTCTTAATTTGTTTTTATATATATATATATATATATATATATATATATACAAAAGAGAAACGTTATTTTCATTAAGAAAAAAAACTACACCAGGTTTCGATCCAGGATTATTTGCATTAGCTTTCGAACATGCTACCAATACGCTAAATTGCCAATTGGATGCAGTTGTTTGGAAGTACTATTTACTGTTAAGGAGTAATGCGCATGCGCGAGGATGGCTCAGCTCTTCCTGTCGCTAGTCGCAGGCCCGCAACTACGGTTTCTGTCACCCGGGGCAAACACGTAATTCGGCGCCCCCTCCCCCGCCGAGGTTTGGTTGGAAAAGTGTTACTCAGTTATACATTGCACTCTTAAATTACATTTAAAATGAAACTAATGTTATATCGATTTTTAAATATTGTAATGTAAATTATTTTAACCACAAAAATATATTACATTCGTTATGTGCTTACAAGTTTTAAAAATAACTTTGTACAGCTTTCATTTTTCATTTAGCTTTCGTTTGAAAATGAACAAATTTGTTTGTTTGTTCGTAAGAGAGCGTAATAGGGCTCCAAATACACGAAACAAATACAAACTCATTTATTACATCACCTAATAGTGTATATTTAAAAATAGAAAAATGGGAAAACTAAATTAAATACAATAAGCATAAAGGCAACGCTTAAATACTTATGGCGAATACTGAGTATTAGATCCGTAAAAATTTTGTATTATTTATAATAACATAATATACCGGTATCAAACAAGATAAATACATACTTCCTTACATACATTCATTCATGCATACTGTCACATTCGCATTCATACATTTATCTATATAGAGACATATACGCGAATGTAAAAGAAATATTATAATATATTACACCTAAAAAGTAAGCGTAAAATTTCAGTACTTGCGTGATTTCTTTTACTAAAACAACATATTATTATCATTCATAAACATATGAATTCTGTTCCAAATATACTTTTTTTCAAAGACATTGCAGATATTGTTTTCGCTTTAACGAAAAATCTATATACGGATTAATTTGAACTACATAATTAAAACTGATTTTAACCTGCGAGCGTTTTTGGCCTAAAAATTTTGATTATGTTATCATAAGAAATAGTTGAAGATCTTTTATGTTCAATAGCAATAATCCTCAAGTTTGAAAGTCTTTCTTGCGCCATCATGCTTCTTAAGTAATTTTTAATAAGTTTAAGTTTACCTCTTTCGCCTGAAGCCACGATTATAGGGAGAGTTACAAATATCTTTAATCCTGTTGTCATATTTGGATATCCTTCTTCCAGTCTGTGCTTGTAGATGAGATTCAAGAGTCTCGCTGGAGGTGCAGTTTTCATGTTGGCATCCAGTACTAAGGCGTGGTGCTTAAAACTTTCAGTTTCCTCAAGAAATTCGTCTTCATTTATGTTGTTCTTGTAAGTTTCTGCTAACTTTTTCGCTGCAGTGTGTAAGTCGTTGACATTCATTTTGAGGATGATACTGCCATTTAGAAAGCTAATTTTTTCTCTGATTTCGCCCAAATGTTGAAACCGGGTTTTTAATTCACCTAATATGTTGTCAACGATCTCAAATAAAGTAATTCTAAGAACATCTTTTCCTGACACTTTTATCATCGTAGCTCTCGTCAAACATTTTTTTTTCTTTTTCCTTTTCTCTTCCAAATCAGAAGATATCCCAATCTTCTCAGCAATTAGTTTAGCTTCTGCAGTTGCTTTGGATGGAGCACTATCCCTAGTCGCTTCCAAGAAGTTTAAAAGGCCATGAATATGTTTGAGTGACTCGTCTACTGTTATGTCAGCCCTTTGTAGAAACTTATTTACACGATAGATTTAAAAATTCGATACCAGAAGCAAGTAAGTACAACGAATTCAAACTTACTGTTTCCTTGTAAATTTTTAGCCTCGGTCTTTGTTTCTAAAGTAGAGAGACGGCTAAGTGCCAGTTCATTTAGGGCCTCGTAAATCTTGTCAAAGTGTTGATATAAAACTTCAACAGCTTCCTCTTTCGATGACCATCTGGTGTTACTTTGAGATTTTAAGGAAAGTGGGACATGTTTTTTTCAAAATCTCCCATCTAGATGTAGAGGCTGAGAAAAATGCATACAGGCAATTTAGAATACCAAAGAATGTTTGAGCTTCAGGTGATACCTCCTTGACTCTAATCTATTTCATAACCTTGTCGGTTGCGGTACAGAACAAAGATCTGGCAAGAAAGGGGATTCTCTTTGTAGAATATATTTCTACCAAGTGCATAATGTCTGCGGTCGGACAAAGGAATAAGATAATATATTTTTAATGTATGACACATTAGATTCTATATTAAATTCATAATTTATTATTCACTTGAAATTGCTGAATTTTATTTAACTCCGGTGGGGGATCAAAAATTTCGGTGTTGACCCAGCATCGTGAGGACAATTGGGGAGCTGCTATGAATAAATGACAGTGGCGATCACAGTGAGAGCTTTGGCTCTCCTCTCCCAACCCATCTGGTCAGTGTGGGAGCAGTAGACCAACTCCTCCTTTCGGGGAGAGGCCTCATTCAGTAGTGGATTGAATATGGCTGTGATTTCGCTTCCTCATGGTCGACTTTGAATTTTTGAGTCAGTTTGGCGCCCCTCCAACCACGCACCCGGGGCACGTGCCCCGCCTTTCCCCCCTCCCCCTTAGTTGCGGCCCTGGCTAGTCGCAAGTTACTATACTAATTGAGCATGAAACAATTACGCTTCCCCCTACCCACCGTACCCACCGCTTTATACTTTCCTGATTTAATTGTGTTTTGATGTACTGTTTCTTCTCCACTAGTAAATCCAAGCTCCGATAATTAGATAGAATAGTTTTATAACAGTTATGGAAAGAACAAAACTATCTTCGTCCATATCTCTACTGCACACGTAACAGGATACAGGTAAATAGGTTAATCTAAAATATTGTTTTAAACTTCTTTTCACAGACGGGAATAACTAACTCGCATTTAGATACGTTTTCATACACTGATATTTTTAACTGCTATTGTTAACAGATATTTACATATAGCAACTATTGCTATCACTGTTACGGAATAAAAGCAGTTTTTCACATTTGTAGGGCGAAATTTCTGTCAGTGGGGAGACGAAAAAAAATGAATTTATTACATAGGCCCTCTACTTGTAACTTTTGAGTTCATTGTGCATACATTTCTTGTAAATAACATTCATTTCAAGGTTTCTATTGCGTTTTTCTTCATTTTCTGGTCGATTTTTCCATTCTTACGTCTCAACACTTACAAATGTGCAGACGTTTTTCCATAAGTTTGAAGAAGGAAACAAATCCACCAACTTTTTTTAATTCTACAGGAAAAAATACAATACTTGTAAACTGTCGGAGCAGTACGAAAGTATCAGAAGACCGTTTTGAATATTCAGTAACAATATTGTTTCCTTTCAATAAATGATAAACATATTTATTATACAGTTTTTGTTAATTTCCCACAAAACAGCTTTTTGGATTTGTTTCCTTCTTCAAACTGACGATTCAATTAGGGATCTCAACTCCCATTGACTGAAAAATAATTTCCCATTTCTGTTCAAGCGCGTGATCAAAATGGCGACCAGCAAACACTTGATCAAATTTGCAGATTTGTAACCATTTTCATCTTTCTGCACATGTGCGATCAACACATGAACTGAAAATTAAGAACTTCCAGTACTCGAAAAGAAATCTTTTGGCGTTTTTTTTTTTTCAAAATTACTGCAAATTCTAAAATTATCAATGCGCTTTTCCAAAAAATTTTAACAGTATTCAGTCTTTCACTCTTAGTGTCTTGATATTTCCCGAAAATCTCCCTGTATTATTTCGCGAACCGCCAATATTTTGGTTAGATATCAATAGATGACAGACTAGTTTTACAATATAATGTTTACTGGTGCAAAATCGTTGTCCCTTAAAAAATAATAATAATAATAAAAAAAATGACAGGTAAAAGAGAAAGATCAATTGAAGCATGCGTGGTGCCTGTCTGCATTTTTATTTCTCTAGCCCGTACATATTTTCTAGTTGCCATATGAAAAAAGAATTGCAAGAAGAGGAAATAATGAACAGTAAAAAAAGAAAAGGAAAAAAGTTTGCTGAGTTATTTATCTTAAAAAAAAAAAAACTTGTCATCCAATTTCGCCTGGCCCCAAACATGGCAACCTCATCAGTAGGACGACGAACCAAGACAATAATAATTATCCGCAAACTCAAGGTGAGAACCGAAAGAGAATAGAAAAATAAAAAAAATAAAAAATATGAGTGAAAGAAAGAAAGACAGTAAGAAAGAAAGAAAGGTAGAGAAAGCTTAGCTTATGAAAGTAAAAAGAAAATTCTTGTCTCTCGTCCAGACCTGCACAAGCAGGACTCCTACAAACAACTGGCCGTTTGCCCTGCTCCACAGTGAGTGTGTTTGGTTTAGATGTTTTGTGGTTTCTGCTTTAGACTTGTGTAAAGTCACTTTTACGCGGTGTTGTTGCCAATTTTTTGTTGATATATTCATCTATGTGCAATGAAATATCAGTGATTTGTGATCTTTCTCAAGGATAAATTTTTTCACCTTCTTTGTTGCATGTTACATTAGGTTTCTTTCGCTGGGCACTAATTGTTCATCTGCAGGTTCGGTTTTAATAAAATAAAATAAAATAAAATAAAAGTTACCTGCAGATGATGTTATTAAATAAAATGGAAATACAGAACTGGAGATGGCAGAATAAAAAATATCACAGGCATCTGGATAGATATGGCTGATATAATGAGGTACAGTTTATTTTAAACAAATGAATACATTTCTGCAGAAGTATATAAAATAAATTTGTAAGGATATTGGTAAAATCTACAATTATCTGTTCTAAAAGATAGCCCTATCGATTTGTGTGAACTGGACAATTTTAACTCTACTCACTTAGGAAGTATGAGACATTCAAATCGGGCGAAACTCCACACATTTTTTTTTTAAATTATTATTTCCAGAAACATTAAATTTTTGTACATCCGCCCTTTTAACAAGGAGAGTTTCAAATCAATAGAAGCATACCAAAATGTCAGTTTTGAAGAATTTATTGAAAAATTATTAACCATGTACGACTAAAAATGTCGATTATTATTGCTCTGGATGGCCAATAATCCCGCTTAACTTGAACATGATGATTCAAAGTAAATATAATCAGTCAACGAAAAATTTTCGAGGCTAAGTAGATTTATGATTAGTTGATTGAATTTTATGTCATGTTGATCCGGAGACGGATGTATTTTATTCCCGAAATTCTTATAAATAATTTATCTTGCGCTTCACTATATGATTCGGGCTTTCCTAATTTAATTTCTGCTTTTAGGCATTAAAGTTTCTGCTATATCCTACCCATATAACATCAAATGCTGTCGATGTAATATATCAACAATATTTGCATACCTGCGGTGAAAAACAGTCCAAGTCACAAAATCTAGTTCTTGAGAAAACTAGAAGTAAATATCTAAACCCTACTGCTTCCAAAATGACACAAGAATATATTTCAAGTTCATTCAGTGTCCCTTTTTACCCCATCAACAAAAAAATATAAATGGTTTTGGTTAACACACTTCTTGTTTTTCTCAAGAATATGGTTCTGTGGGTTAGACTATTCTTCGTCGTAGGTATTCATTTACAGGGTGTTTTATTTTTCTACTAGACTTTAGGGGTTGAAATATAATTATTTCTATAATTATTGCTATTTTTGCTATTATGTTTCTTTGTGTTTGAAGAGGGGAAATATTTAGAAAAACAGAAGTGGAATTTGTTGCAACGATCGTATTTCTAATTTCTTAACTAGAGTGGTCATAAAAAGCTATGGTCATAAACTGAAGCATTAGCGGGAGTGAACACTGTGACTAACACATTTTCTATTAGCTGTTTTTCTTGTAGCAACGTTGTCTGTATTGGTTTTCTGCAGCCATTGTTGCGTAAGAATCCACTCATTCGATATGTAAACATTTTTCCCTTCAAGTTTGAACTAAAACCAGCTGCCCTAGAAGATAGGCCGTTTGTTGCAACTTGACACAAAAAGACGTTAATACAGGTAAGAAAAGAAATGTTCCTGGAAGTTCAATGTAAGGATGAAAATTAGAAATGCTGGGGGGGAGGGGGGGGGAATAGAAAAACTCAGGCCTTACATTTAGTTGAACGTGATGCAGCACATAACCACTTAGGAATTTAGTAATAACTGATGAACTTCATGAAATTAGTAGAAAAAGAAAAGTTAACAGTTTCCCTAAAAGATGTTGTTTAAATCTTCACCCAACGCTGAAAGTGAAAGAAAAGGGGATATGTGTATGCTGCAAAAGGTACCGAACCGAAAAATTAGGTACTATAATATATAAACATATTGGTGATCATGTACCAAAAGTTTTGAAGTGTCCAGGGAATTTCCTAGTTTAGTTCTCAGGTGATTTCGTTGGAACAGACAAAATTTAAAATTAATTTCACCAAACCTTTCAGTCAATTCCAAACTACTCTAAATGTATTAGCAATTCTCAGAATGCAGGTAGAAAGTTAAGTAGCTGCTATTACGGGATAGGATTTGTTCCTAGGAATGTAAAAGACAGGTTGAACACTATTCCAGCAATCATTTTTAAATATTGGAATTCTTATCGTAAAGAGTATGTAAGGTCTCGACCAACAACAAGAGATGGCTAGCTGATTACCGAACTGAAAGAAATAGAAAATTACTATAGACAGTTCTTTCAATCTGTGTTTCAGCAAGAATACGAAGCACAGATAGCAAATCTTGAAGATCAAGGGAACACAGATATCGGGTTACATGCATTGGACCAACACGGCGTTGGACCAACACGGCGTTGAACCAACACGGCATTGGACCAACACGGCGTTGAACCAACACGGCATTGGACCAACACGGCGTTGAACAAACACGGCGTTGAACCAACACGAAACCATCACGGCGTAGGACCAACACGGCGTTGAACCAACACGGCGTTCGACCAACACAGATTTTTGCCCTGGGGTGTTGGTCGTACGCCGGTTCTTGGTGCTTGAGATGCTGTTGGTCGTACGAAGTGTTGGTCCAACGCCGCATCCCCAGATATTCCAGAAGTCATAATCCAAAATGTTTTATGAAGCTTAAAAAATTGCGTCTTAAATCTGCAGCATAAGAGAAGTATAACTTCTTTCGTTATGAAAGAAGTGGCGCTTTAAATTCCGCAATATTATGTTGGATTTTTAGATCTTAGCTTGAAAACTGGTAATGGTGGAAGAAAGATGATTATGGAGACGTTACCAACTATCGACCGATAAGTTCGTTGAACGTTAAAGCTCAAGCCTTTGGTAGAATATTACATACCTATTTAACTTTGAAACCTAATTATTAGGTGCTTCTAAATATGTAGTACAAATATAGAGAGAAGAAACCAACCTTATATAGTCTACTTTGATTTCCACATGACTTTAATAAGATGTCCCATTGTATCATTCTTCAGAAAGTTGGAAACGTAAGGAACAATGCTGAAATAGATGCATTCCTATCCAACCTAGAGGAACATTTAGAGTTAAAATTGTTGGGACATTATCCGACAACATCAATGCACCTCCGGGGTACCTCAAGGATCGATATTGTAGTCTTTACTTTTAATAAATTTTGTAAATAATATTAAAAAGCATTTTCAGTCATATATATCATTATATGCTGATGGTATAAAGATCATTTTCAAAATTATAGAACCAAGAGTTAAGGATGTATTAAATACATTAATTGAATAAATAAAAATTGTTATTTTTAAAAAAATAAAATGCCACTGAGCCACGACTAAACATATACATTAGAATACAGTAAGGTAGTTTTGCAGTAGCTATAGGCAATGTTATAGTACGGCATTATGCTATAAGTTTGTTGTCAAGAAAGCATGCTATAAGTTTCATATTTGACTCAGCAAATAAAATGATATGTTCGCTTGAGGCTGTGCTGCTCTGAGATCTCCCACAACAAGATCAATACACTGTGAAACAGAATGTTACGTTTTATAGAAAATACAGCGAAATTATCACATCTTACGCTAATTCCAGAAGAAAAACTCTTGGTAAATATGAGTTACCAAATTTATGAGCACATGGTCAAGAGAGTGGATGTCATATCAAGTTTAGGGATGACTTTTAATCAAATATTACTTTTTAAGGACATGTTGAATAGCTGGTAAAGCATGGCGTAACCTTCGACTTCTTCAATAGATCTCATGAGGTTTCAAAACTTCAAATATTTTGTTAACTGATATAAGATCGTTATAAGGTATATCTTGCAATATGGAACAAAAATGTACACGAGCTGAAACAATACGAATTCAAGCCATACAGAAAAGATGCCTTTCTCTGCTAAATAGTGAAAAAAATCTAATAATCATGCAAGAAGTGGAACCTTATACTATTATGTTGTAAAGAAGCTGAATGTATGTGAAGACCTCGCTCAAAAAGAGGGTCTAGTCTAAAAATCAAAATTACACAGAAGGAACATTAAAAAAATCTGTTGGCTGTTTTCCTGGTGCGAACCAGCGAAGCAGTAAAGTCGTTTTCAATAATAGAAGTCCAGACAATATGTAGCTTTACCTACAAAAAATACAGGAGTTTTAAACTTGGGAGTTTGACACAGTTTCATGTCCTGAGTATTATACTAAATTTGCGACCTTGGGGCGTTGCCACTCCCTGTATCATTTTGGAAAATAGTGCCCGGATTTCCTTTTCTTTTTTGACAATATCTCACTTTAAAAGCAGTTTAGAGCAAAATGTATTCTTATAAAAATTTTGACAAAATTATCTAGAAGCAAGGTAATTCCAGGGGCTCCAAAATCTAGTGGTTAGACCGTTGGACTCATGTCCACGTGATCCCGGGCTCAATTCCCGCTGGAGCACCCCACTTTTCGGCGTCCACCCAGCGTTGTGAGGCAAACTGGGGAGTAACGTGAATAAAGACGTGACGACCACTTGGTCTAGAAAGCCCACGCCTGTTCGTGGTCAAGGTGACACACAGTGCTGGCCCCACGGCCGTCACTCAGGTAGACGCAGTTCCAGCAGCCGTGGACAGGCATTGGGCCAGGCTCAGGACCTTTTGGTCTGTAACGCCAGTGGTTATTTATTTATTATAAGGTTATTTCCATTTTTCTTCTAGGATGCATCGCTTAGGCGCTAAAACTACTTGTACTGTAGTTCTGCAATCTTTCACTACACTGTTTTGTAGCAGTAACGGGAAGCTGAAAATGAACATACCTGAAAAAAAAAACACAGTAATTTTGAAAATTGGCGGTTTGACACAGTTTCATGTACTGAGTAATCTACCGAATTTGCGACCTTGGTGCGATGCCGCACCTTCCTACATGTTATACAAATGGCGTATATGTTCTTAGCTTTCAGTATTTCGTAGGTACATGTAATGGACTCATAGTCATTCATTTCATTGTTAATTATTTTGTTTATGGTTATGAAAAAAAAATAGTTTTTTTTTATTTGGTTTATTTTTGTAAAAGTTTGCGAGAGAACAAGGATTTTGCTAAGTCAACACTGAATTCTTTTCGTTATTCAACTTTTACTTGGTGTGCTTGTTTGAGTGGAAAAGAAGAGGACTTCACTGTTGTGTGGTTCTTGGTCGAGAAAGGTTCTTAGTTGATAAGAAGATTGTTTGTTCAAGTCTCGTGATTCTTCGCTGAATCGGTGCGACGTGTGATTGAGTCATGGCTACAAGCTTGGTTGCCTTCCGGGAAGTCATGTCAAATGGGTGAAAAGGAGGCAATTTGTTTTCCGCTTCGGAATTAATTTAATATGTTTCTCGGTTTGAGATTTCTCGCGTTTATTTAATTAATTCAGTTCAATATTATAGGGAAAGTGAGTGAGTAATATTAGATTAATATTCGGTTAATCTTAAAAGAATTTGAGAGTTTAAATTTCTATTATATTGTTGTTTTTTTAAGAGCTCATTAACGTTCGCGTTTGGGAGTGAATTCTTAATTCAAATAAATTAAAATAAATAGTTTATTGTTTAACTGTGAATGATTAAAGTTCCTTTTTTTTTCGAAATTAAACGTAGGTAAAAAAGGTAAAGTTGTCTTATGTTCAGATACTTTGTTGTTAAATTCAGAGCGACATTTAACAGTTTCGTAATTAATCTTCATTTAATTTTGTCTTTTTTAAATAAGAAATTTAAATTTCTATAATTCTTTCTAATTTTGTTCTGCTTTGAATTTGCCAAACAAGTGGTTAAATTAAAGTTCAGTCTTAAAGGTGTAAACTTTGTTAAATAAATTTTGTTGAAGTTAAATTTGACCGTTGAGTAAAACATAAAAGTAGTAAATGTAGTAAAAAATATATTAAATCATAAAAGTAAATTTCTATAATTAGTTTTGATTATTAATAATTGTAATCAATCTGAAATTAATTGAATTACTAATTTTTAATTTGAATTAGTCTTTTTATGACATTTAATGAGAATTTTGTTGAGTCATAACTTAATAGTAGAAAACAGGTAACATTTAACCTTTTTTGGTTAAGGTGGCTCAACATCAGTGCGTTTGATATAGTTTGAAGTTCAGAAATTTTCTATTAACGTTCCAATAGTTTTGAATTGGATATTAATTCTAACTCAAAATAAATCTTAAATCGTTTCTAACGAATTATAAACGTTGTATGGTTTTGTTTTACTGTTTGAAATTTTCATTTCTGGGTTGCTTAGTTTTTCCTTTTTGAAGAGTTCAATAGAAGGATGCCAATTTGGATGGTAATCTTTTCCTCTATAATCTATATTTCCTTTTTGAGAAATGGTAAGTGTTACTTTAATTTTCTTTTGGTGTGAATGAGTGAGAGTTTGTTTCGATTT
>JAGDQP010028136.1:1316-24394 GCA_022664845.1 Lepisma saccharinum
TACACATTTTTTTTTTCAAATAACGTTCCTTCTAATTTCATCATAAATGTGTTCAAAATACTTACAAGAGGTACCGGGAGTGCATCATTTTCTGAGGGTGAACTTTTAACTCGTCTTGTGCACTTATTTCTTTACGTGTATTGTTATATACTTCTGATCCATACTTTGTTCACTATAACAGATAACTTCAGTGACAAAGTAAGGTCAAATATATATCCACCAGACTGCGTTTATTTTTCATAGATACTGAAAAAAAAATAAACAAGTGAGGGGGAGTGTAATCGAGGGACCGTGCACATGGGCTACCACCAGGCTTCAACACCAAGCGTTTATACAAAATATATAGGAAATATAGGATAAACGTATCTTGTGTGCGTTGCGCATACGGCATGAATGCTCATAGGGATGTGGAGGTAGCGCTCCACATATTCTCGACCTACGGTACGAAATAAGATGGGGCAGTCAGTCCCACCCACAACCGCCTTTACCTCCCAAGGTTCCAAGGGAAGGGCACTCTGATACTCAATTTGATACGAGGCTGAGTGCACCTCAGAGCTCCAGCCACGGGAACACTGCGAGAAAGGTCTCCAGCGTCCTGGCCGACATTTGAACCCGAGCCGCCCGATTCGTAGTCGGACGCGCTACCGCCTGAGACACGGCGACTCCATACAAAATATATGAATATCTGCACATGTATATCCAATTATCCGATCTGGATGATCTGTGCCCCTGAGACCTTTCCAACGATAACTCAATCACCTTCCTAACCCTAGTGGTTCCTGTGTTGAAAGTTGTTGACAGTCGGACGCATGGACAGACCGACAGAGCGGGATTATAAGGCTTACCAGCATGGAGCTACACGCAAGACTGAAAATTAAAAACGACAGCCTGAAGTGGGACTCGAACACAAGCCGTTCAGTTAGAAGTCCATATTCGTACCATCTGAACCCAACTGCCAGTTACAAGTGATCCCCAGTACAAAACAGTATAGTGTGTCAGAAATGCTTTATTCCAGACACGAACTGTGTTACTCCCACGAATTACGCACTACGACTTACGCCACGTTTT
The DNA here is from genome assembly GCA_022664845.1 of Lepisma saccharinum. Classification (NCBI taxonomy): domain Eukaryota; kingdom Metazoa; phylum Arthropoda; class Insecta; order Zygentoma; family Lepismatidae; genus Lepisma; species Lepisma saccharinum. Next base: position 2,385 of record JAGDQP010028136.1, read on the forward strand.
AATTACTTTCCGATTTGTCAATTGGGTATCGGAATCCCCATTGATTGAGAATATTTCCCATTTGTAGTCAAAGGTGCGATCAACATGGCAGCAGCGAACACTTAACCAACGTTGGGCGTTTGACTGAGATAAGAAACTGTTTTCTCTTACTGTGCACGTGAGAATATCACAGTGGAACTGAAAAATAAGAACTTCCAATAACGTAAAATATTTTTTTCGGTGTTTTTTTACAGCATTTCTGCCGATAGCTTCAAATGCTGATATTTCTACGAAATACTGCGTCATATACGCGTATCAAGGAACTTGACCAAAAGTTTTAACAGTCTGATAGATCATTGCTTTAACCATATTGACTTATCGAAAAACACAGCTAATTCGTTTATTTATTTATTGAACAACGACTTCATTTATTTATCCGAATAATTATTAAAGAAATTCGTTGCGAAATCGTGTGAGTCAGACTTTATCATGAAACACTATAAAAATCTGTATAAGCAGTGTTTAAAATGTAATTGTGGTGAACTAAGCTATAGTTTTGTAGCTGACATATAGTCCCATAGGAAAGTCAAAACTGATTTGCATGGGAAGTATAAGCATCATGGCATGTCTAGTACAGGGCGTAAGTCTTTACTTATTTCCTTGGATTCTTATGCGTATGTGTTGTTTCAAAGAAAATAATAAAACCATAATGTTAATTATATTTCTTGACAAGATATGAACAAAATTTTTATTCTTCGTTTAGCGTAAAAAGTTAGCTATTTGATCCTTTAAAGATCCAATAATTTGGTCATTTAAAACCTTACATATATTCGTGCTCATCATAACCAGACAAGTATCGGCTTACAGGAGGAGCCAAGAATTCCAGCTTTAAGAAACCAGCCAGAAGTCACGTACGAAGAAAGTAATAATATCTCGGATTACTCATATTTATTGTAACGTCCCGAAAGTGACTACCTCCCTAAAGTGTTATCTATCCTCCAGATGCTGATGATGTGACCCGGCTTCGGGCGTGGGATTATCCGATGATCCCAAGCTGAAAGGAAATTATTATATTAGTATTTGAAAGAAAAGGAAGGAGAGGAAAGGATAACTCCTACCTGCCTAAAATGAAGACGAGCCGGAGTTAGAAATATAGCGTCTACCTGCCTAAGATGAAGACAAGCCGACGCCAGGAATAGGTTGGGAACTCCTACCCAGTGCCGGATCTAGGGAGGCAAAAGGGGGAAAACACCCCGGACGGTACGTTTATAGGGCGACAAACAGCTAAAAATGTAAATAATAAAAAACTCCTAGGAAGTAAAATCGCACATTTAATTGAAATAGACCTAAAGGTGTTCAAAATTTCAATACCTTCGCTCTAAGACATTTCTTATATGTTATTCCATAAAATTCAAACCACGAGTCAAGTCAAATAGGCAGGTAGGTCTATTGGCTTACTGGATTTAGTAATAGCACACGTCGATCGTAATAGTAAAGACGGTCGTAAGACAACGTTTAAAATGGCGGCGTCCTATCGGGAATAATGAAAAAAAAAGAACAGATCGTAAAATTCCTAACCTCCACTTATCGTTCCTGACACACTTATTATAATAGATATGATAATATAAGAACGTTTTTGACAGGAAAATGGGAGAATAAATAGAATTTGGCATATTACAATTACGACCGTATTTAATATTATGATCCTACGCTAGTAATAGCGAAGTCACGACAGTCTCCAGAGAAGATAAGAAAAGTACGTACACTACGTGATGCGAGATAATGTTGTGGCCGTAGCGTTAGCTAGTCGTGTTATTTAGATAAAGACGATGGAAAGGGCGGCAAAAGGGCGGCAAATATTTAACTTTGCCCCCATATAAAAATTTCTAGATGCGGCACTTCTACTACCTGCCTAGAATGAAGACGATCCGGAGTCAGAAAATAGGTTGAGGAACAAGGTTATATGGTAGAGACCAATAAAGCAAGAAAAAAGGTAAGGGTGATAATTAATTTATTTGCGGACTGCTGTCCGAAAAGGAACAAGAGAGCTCACTTGTAGTACGTACAAATCATTCTGATAACTCTTCGCTTAGACAAACCAGGAATTATCTACCTCTCTGACTAGAAACCCAATCATAATGGTTACAACAAAGGATAAACGGTCAAACGTTCCACTCGTCGTTTGGGTACATTCAAGTAATATTTCGCATTTTTTAAAACCAAAAGTAAACCAAAAGTACTTGCACATTTGTAGTGCACTTACACTTGAACTATAGTTCATTCATGCCTTTGACTTCACTCACATAATTCTGCAGTCGAAAATTCGTCGACCAGGAACCTGCAAAGAAGTCCCACAGAGCTAGTTATGAGTGTTGCCTATTCGCTGTAATAGTGAAATTTCAAAGCCGATGCGGCAGCACAAGGAGCTTTCCGAAAAATTCAAAATTTTTATGTGAAAAGTCTCTGCCATAGGTAGCAACTTTGCGCACTAGACATTATCGGATTTCGAAAAAAAGTTTGTTTTTTCAAACCCCTCTAGCTCACAGTCTCCCGACTGGAATCCGCCTCACTTGTTTTATATAAAAAATCATAAGTATATTTCAACACCATGGGGACATTTTCTGAACAACATAATAATTTTTATGAAAGTTGGTGTATCCATTCAAAAGTTATTCTTTGGCAAACATGAACAAAACTTTCACACTCATCGCATTGAGGATATTTCTTATTTTCTTTAAGTCGGTTTAAAGGTGTAAAATAAGGTTTTATTCATCGAAGCTTCAGAAATAGTTTCAGAGTGAAAATATTATTGATATATAACGGTAGTTGGTTTTACTATATTTTTACTTTTGTGGTTTCCTCTTATACAGGGTGATTGATTAATACATGCAAAAAATATTGAGGGTGAATTCCTGGAATGAGAACAAGAAAAAAGATTTCTGTGAAGAAATTCATAAATCTACTTAGTTTCGGAACAACAGACGCTCAAATATACGTCATCGTCACAAATGACGTCATATCTCGACAATTAATGGCGTGTGACACTCCCTCAATCACTAACATTGCTTAAATAGCTCTAATGTGTACTACTTCTAATGTGATTTGCTAAGCCGACATCACTTACGTCATTATGTGTTGAGCTATGACTTCATTTGTGAAGACGACGTGGTAACATTGAGTACCTGTACACTGCAAAAAATAGCTGTGTTAATTCAACACAATGCGGTATCCCAGCGTGACTACCACTTTTATGTGTTAAATCAACACAACACACGATGTTGATTTCGGTACTGTGAAAAAAAACGTTACGGCAACAATGAGACTGGAACATGGGTTGCTCAGTTAGAAGTAGAGCGTCTTACCGACTTCGCTAAATCGTCAGACAGAAAAGGCACTGCATGCACACGATATTTAGTGAATAACATTTGAATCAAACTACTACACTATATATTTAAACAGTGTAGAGGATCAAATATATGTTGCTGAACACCCAAGACAAACTAAGTTACTTGCACGACTTATCCCATGGTTTAATCACTTCCTATTTGTCAATAGAGAACCATTGAGAATGTTCTATTTCTATGAAAGCAAGCAAGATGGCGACAGCCAAACACTTGAGCAGCATTACTGCTTTCTTATCGTAACAACACGTCAAATGCTGCGCTTGCTTTCATAGAAATGGAACATATTCTCAATAAATGGGAATTGTGATCCCTAATTGATCAATGGAAAAGTGATTAAATCATGGCATAAGTCGTGAGAGTATCTTTGTTTATGTTTGGGGTTCAGGAACATTTTTTTATCCTCTATATTGTTTGAATCTAGTGCTCTTTCCATCTGACGATTTAGCGAAGTTGGTAAGACGCTGGACTTCTAACTGAGCAAACCATGTTAAAATCTAGCTGCAGCCGTAACTTTTATTTTCTCCCAGTACCGAAATCAACACCGTGTGTTGTGTTGATTTAACACACAAAAGTGGTAGTCACGCTGGGACACCGCATTGTGTTGAATTTGCAGTGTAGCTCCGAAACTACGCATGTTTGGAAATTTCTTGAAAGGAACTTTTTTCTTGTTTTGGTGTAAGGGATTCACCCTCATATTTCTTGGACACATTAACTATAATCTAAAGCAACGATCTCCAAGAAAAGATGGCAGCACTATCCCCGTATTTGTCCAATGTATTCTTATCGTTGCAGGAAATTTCCTTGCTGCTCCTGTAAATTCAAGCCTAGAAAGTTCAAACTTTCAGGGAAGAAAGTTCATAACCAATTCAAGAGCATGATCGATGCAGATTTTTTATTTTCGTTTTCCTTCACTGTTGAAATCGCTTATTGTTTATGTGAATATCGAAATCTATAACAATGAAGCTCTATCAACAGTGAACAAAAAAGAAAAGAAAAAATCGGCATTGATCATGCTCTTAAATTGGTTATGAACTTTCTTGCCTGAAAGTTTGAACTCTCTAGGCTTGAATTTGTAGGAGCAGCAATAAAATTTCGTGTAACAGTGAAAATACATTAGACATATACGGAGGTAATGCTGCTATCTTTTGTTGGAGATCGTTGCTTTAGATTATCCTTAATCTATCATGATGGAAGACGAGAAAGCAGTTGTTCCGAGCTCAATTCAAAGTGATTGATCAAAATCAAGTTGAAGAAGACTCAATTGGGATGAGTTCCGTGAACGATGTTTGAGGCTCGGCCGCCTCACCAGTACGAACTCAGAACTTCAACCTTTACCAATAGGTTATGGGATTTCTGCTTCAGAGCCTTTTCAAGTGGAAGGCTGCAATATCCACATCGTAATTTGCCGCTAACTGTCTTCATTTGAATTTAATTTTAAGGCGTTTAGGCAACTTTGATTCTAGCCGGATGGATGAATTGGTGGAATGAAGAAAGTGGGAGGAAGCGGGAGAACTACAAGAAAACGCGCACGCCGTGTTTGTCCACCTCAAAACCCACATGGCATGAGCAAGGATCGAACCGACGACCCCTAGCGCCAGAGATGCACGATACCTATGATACACCGCGGCCCAACTGTCTTCATGTGTTCATCTCCTTCCACAGGGAACAGTTGTCTTTAGTTGGGATTACATGTCCACTTATTATTATTCTGTTATCGTCAGCCTACGTTCCTCCTAGGGGACTGCATTCCTCGCGTGTAAGTGGACTTAATAACTTGCTCGAATTATTCACACAGTTTACTTTCAATTTAACGATAGAGACGCATGCTTGATATTCATGTCAATAGTAAAATGTTGAATTGTTGGTCCTGAATTTGCTCCGTACATAGACAGCAGTAAATTAACGTGAATTTACATATTAACAATTCAAGCCAGCTGAACCAAACAGAATGCATTTACTCGTAATTGGTCAAAAGCATAGAGGGCGAAATAAGCGAATATTGACTTCCTTCTTTGCTTTCGTGACTCTTTGTAGCAAAGCTTACATCATTACTGGGATCCAAAGTTTATAATTTTTGTAATAAAAATGACTTCTACAAGGCTCGTAAGACCTTTGTCTTTCAAACATGAAATTGATTTAGTCATCTTACTGCGCACAAACATCCTTGAGTGTTTTATTTTGAAACAGCATGAAATCTTAGGATTTTATCTTACCCTCAAATAAGAAGACTCAGAAAGCGATTTTTTTTAAATACATAATCAATTTACAAAAATAATTCGTTGACAAAGCTAGTTGACTTTCTACCTGACATGTTTATTTTAACAAGAATTTCCAGCATGCTACACTGTTAAAAATTTTGGGAAAGTGTCATGATATATCCAATAATGTTTCAGATGAACGTTAGTATTTGTAGTTATTTTCAGTAATCCTGAAAAAGCACAGAGAGATTTCGTTTACCTAATTGGAAAGCCTTAATTTTCATGTTCGCACATGCGCAGAAAGAGGAAACGGTACCTTATCGTGCAATTGAGGAGAAAATAAGCAAAACACAAAAGTCGATTTTTAGAGAGAGAGAGAGAAAAAAACAAGTTTTGTTCGTTTTAAGCTCTCAATGAAGAGCTGCATCGAATAATACAAAGTAATTTCCTAATAGAAGTACTTATCCCATCGTAATATGTACTTCCTTGATAGCATTACTTTGTATAATTCACTACAGCTCTTCATTACTGTCTTAAAAACAACAAATTTTTATTTATCTCTAAAAATGGACTTGTGTGCTCCTCAATTCTGATCAAGTGTTTTGTGCCTCCATTTTGATCACATACTTCAGCAGAAATTGGAAGTATTCTCCGTGAATGGGGATGCGATCCCTAATTGACAAATAAAAAAAAAGCGATGAAAGTATGACGTAAGGTATGGGAGTAAATTTGTTTATATTTTCGAGGTTTGGAGAACGTATTTTTGTTGCTCTATACTGTTTTTGATGTAGTGCTTTCTTCACTGACAATTTAGTCCAATCAGTAAATCGCTGGACTTCTAATTGTTCCGTGTTCAAATAATGCTCAAGACTTCTATTTTTTCTCTTGCTTCCAGTCTTCCTGAAAACTAAATGGAAGTTGTCTTTTATTAACCAAGTTACTGTAAATTTCCAGACCTTATGGTTGCCTAGGTTCCTCCACGAAGGTTTCCGAAAAGAGCTATCTATGCCCACTTTCCATAAGCTGCGTGCCCTAAACACGACCAATTGAAAGGTATAGAAAATGAAAGTAGGCTTCGTCCTGAGTAAAATGATACAATTATTGCCCGACGAACATCGGCTATGTTACCTTTTTCGGCACTTGAAATTAACATGAAGGTATATGGGAAATGACAGTATTTTGCGATTTCCGAAGCAGGAGTAGGGGGTCACCTCAACTATCTGTTGATATGTTGTAGACATAATTTAGCTTCATCGAAAGAGCCAATAATAGTTTCCGAGAAACATCGAAAACTTAGTGTTATCGGCACTTGCGCGCATGGACGTATGTGGGAGGGGAGAGTTAGTCCATGCGCGCAAGAGAGTTAAGATTCCTCGATGACGGGGTAGGAGATGTCACAACTAGCTTTTGATATATTATAGAGCTAATTAAGCTTCATCTAAAGAGTGTATAATCGTTTCCGGGAAACTTAGTGTTTTCGGCAGTTATACGCTTGTAAGTCTATGGCAAGTGGACAATTTGTCGGATTTATCAACCAGAGGTACTAGATGGCACAACTATCTTTTTATATGTTGTAGAACTAATAAAACTTTGTCTAAAGAGCAGTCTATAATCGTTTCCGAAAGCTATCGGTAACATAATGTTTTTAGCAGTTATGTGCTTGAAGGTCTACAGGAGGGGACTGTTTGTCGGATCTTGTGAACCAGGGTTACGGGATGGTAAACTATCGTTTGATATGTTGTAGAGCTAATTAAGCTTCGTCTAAAAACTCCATAATAGTTTCCATAAAACATCGGCAACTTAGTATTTTCAGCATTTATGTGCATGAAAATCTGTGGGAGGGGGCAGTTTGTCGCGATTTCTGTACCAGGGATAGATGACGACACAACTATCTTTTGATATGTTGTAGAGCTAATTAAGTTTCATCAAAAGATCATAAAATTGTTTCTGGAAAACACGGGAACGTAGTGTCACCTCCCACATGCTTCCATACGCATAAGTGCGGAAAACTCTAAGTTGCCTATGTTTTCCGGAAAATATTATATGCACTTTAGAGGAAGCTTAATTAGCTCTACAATATATAAAACAATAGTTTAGGTCACCTACTAAACTGCTCTAGAAATCGCGACAAGCTGTCCATGCGCAAAACTATCGAAAACACTAAGTTGCCGATGTTTCCCTGAAACTATGATAGGCTCTTTAGATGAGGCCTGATAAGCTCTACAACATATAAAAAGCTTGTTGTGACATCTCCTACCCGTCGTCTAGAAATCTCGACAAACTATCCCATCCAACAGACTTCCATTCTCATAAATACCGAAAACACTAAGTTCCGATGTTTTTATGATACTATTATAATCTCTTTAGACGAAACTTAATTAACTCTACAACATATCTAAAGTTAGTTGAGGTCATCTTCTACCTCTGAGCCAGAAATCGCGACAAAGTGTACCCCTCCCATAGATTTCCATGCGTGTAAGTGCTGAAAACTCTAAGTTGCCTATGTTTTCCGGAAAATATTATAGGCTCTTTAGAGGAAGCTTAATTAGCTCTACAACATATAAAAAATAGTTTAGGTCACCTACTACCTCTGCTCCGGAAATCGCGACAAACTGTCCATGCGCAAACTGCCGAAAACGCTAAGTTGCCGATATTTCCCGGAAACTATTATAGGCTCTTTAGATGATGCTTGATTAGCTCTACAACATATAAAAAAAGCTTGTTATGACATCTACCCTCGTCTTGAAATCTCGACAAATTTTCCCATCCAACAGACTTCAATTCTCATAAGAACTGTAAACACTAAGTTCCGATGTTTTTATGATATTATTATATGTTCTTTAGACGAAACTTAATTAACTCTACAACATATCTAAAGCTAGTTGAGGTCACCTTCTACCTCTGAGCCAGAAATCGGGACAAAGTGTCCCCTCCCATAGATTTCCATATGTATAAGTGATGAAAGCACTAAGTTCCCGATGTTTTCCGCAAACGATTATAAATTCTTTCGACGAAGCTTAATTAGCTATACAACATATCAAAAGATAGTTGAGGTCATTTCCTAATCCTGCTTCGGAGCCAGTCTGGGTTAATACTGGCGGGACTTTCCATCCACCCTAACGCCATCTGGAAGTAAGTAACACCATCTAGCATTCCTCAGACGAACTACAGACCTTGCGATAATATCAAGCGTGAAACTGCAATGTCATTCAGAATTGTCATCACATTTAAGTTTATTTTCTCACCGCTCAGTTACTTTTCAGACACCGTGTAGTAGCATCATGCTCTCTAATATAACACAGTCCGGAAGATTCACATTACTATCAGGAATACATCGCAGTGGAATATACATTGCGTGTGGAATACCGTTACAACCTCAAGACATTACATTGCATATAAAGTTTCTACATTTCACGCGTCTGGTCTCGTTTTAACATTATTTGCTTATATGTTTTCTCGGCGTAACTTTCACTGTTTGCTTACCCGCATTTTTCAGCAGTGATGTGATAACCCGTATTTATGCAGAAAGAGTAATATAACCAGTAACAAGTTTGTTTACATCGCATTTGAAGTAAGGATGCGAGAAATCTAAAATTACCAGTTGCCTAGATCCATTTACATTTTAACGTTTTGCTGTGTTTGACGAATTACAAACTTCGGAAATAAGTTGGTGCATAATTAGTAAAGTTTTGATTTAACTAAGGTCAAGAGATATATCGACGTCGAACTACACATTTTGTTGTGTTGAGTTATAGACATTAATTACTGAGAAAATGATGCTTTAGAGGCGGGAATAACTAAAATAAGTGATATTGACATCGTCTGGGACGTTGGCAGTATCAGTTAGCTTTAGCTGCCTTTAAAGCATCCTTTCGTCAATGATTAGTGTCTATTTGTGAAAACAACGGAATTTGGGGTTAGTTAGTTCTGAAAGAGCGACGACGATATGATGTTTAATAGAAATATACACTTTGAAGCTTACGTTAATTTGTCAAAATCTTTTAATTAAAAGGCATTAGTACCAAAAGCTTCAATTTTCAATACAGGGCCTTATAGATATCCTTTCTTTTGCAAATAAACACATGGTAATTTTATTTACACCAAAGTCTCAAAGAACATAAATGTATGAAGTGAGAACGGTTCTTGTAACTTCAAATAATGTACTTGTTCAAAATAGCAATTGTAGTCTTTTTCATGTAACACAAACTGGGTACTTTACTCAAATATTGCATAAAGTACCTACTATGAACCATCCACTAAAATATATATCTCTATTAAAGAAATGAAAAGTTAAATCATTATTTATCAACACATACGCTAATTATAGGTATGTGCTTTTGTACGACGACAGTTCGATTTGTTCTGAATCTGCATTAGTTGCTCACTGGTGGCCTTGCCAAAACCTCGATACCGTGTATCGTATGAGAGAGTGGTGTTGCCAGGCAGACACGCTAGGGAGTGAGTTGGTTACTGTGGCGGCTGGCATCACTAACGCTTTGAAGTCTTTTAATATAGAGGTTAATGCCAAAGCTTTGAATGTTCTATGCACTTAAGTGTGACATGGCCCAGTGATCACGTTTTACTTTCACAAAGTCAGCAACAACAATAGCAGAAGACTGATAACTGTTGCGATTTCGACAAACCTAATTGTACTTTAAACACGCCGACATACACAATGTACGTAAGGATAACTCCGGATGGCAAAATACAACTAGATCAATCACTTATTAGAAGATAGACAAAGACATAGCAACATAATGGACTTTAAGGCTTACAGAAGAGCAAAAGGTATCAGCTAGTGATCACGAAGTGAAAGAAAAGTTGTGCATCGCGAACAAGGAAAGCAAAAGATCAAAACCACTAAAATTCGAAGTCAATCGCTTGGATAATCAGAGCATGAAAGATGATTTCTAACTAGAAATTTCAAATTAAGAGTACAGGGGAAAAGGGGGGATGTCCATGAAAGGTGATTTCTCGTAAAACTCATTTTAAAATCTCTCATTTACTCCCAGGTATATAACGTGCTATAACTTGTGGATTGTTTGTGCTCTTGGATTGAAACTTTTCTAGATATTAGCTGTCATTATGTAGTTGTTACGAGTACAAACTCCATTTTTTTTTTAGAAAATGGACATCCGTCCTTCTTGCCTGTACTCTTCAAATAGGTTCGAAACTTTAGACGACTGAGGTAATAATAAACATAATATTACTAATCAAACTGATGTTAATAAGTAATGGGAGGCAATTCGTGACAGTGAAAGAACGTGTAGATGAGAGGAAAAGGCATAAAAATAAGCATTAGTTTGATGAAAAACGCCTTAAACTTAATGAAGAATGAAAACAAGCCAGGTAGCGATGGTAAGCTATAAAACCAAATCAAATGTAAATCACAGTAGTAACGCAACCTCTGTGTTTAGAAACAAAAAGCAACTTAGAAGATTGAGAAGATATAGGAAAACCGGTAAGCCAAAACAAATTAGAAATCAATAGAAAGGGATTACCAGAAGGGATTACTCGTTAAGAAAAGATTACCAGAAGGTGCTAGTTATGATCAAAGGACGTGGAGATCCTCAAGCGGATCCGACTAAAATTCTCGATGTGTGGAAATGTTATCTCCTCTAACTTCTTAATGCATAACTGGAGAAGAGGCTATGCAGATAGGGTGGGGGAAAACAAAGATTATATTCCATCGTGGTTGGAAATCCGGAGAGGAAGAGAGAGGCCGGTGGTAAGACCGAGATGTCTTTGGGATGATAATATTAGAAGAAAGCTTTGAGTGGTCGATGTTGGTGATGAAAACTGGATTGATCTTGGGCGGGATTTAATTCAATGGGAAACGTTTCTGCGAGTTCCGTTAGCCATAGATTTAGTTAGAGTTACACAATGACTTTGGACACTATATTTTTTTGACCAACGAAATGCTTGGGGCAAAGTTGTTGGCCCACTCCCCGGAGTTCAGCAAAATAAAGGACCACATTTAAGTCTGATCTTGACATAAAAAGTGCAGAATAACTTTATCTGCACAACACCACGCAATGAATTTTACAAATGCCGTTATCCGGTAATTATGTAGAATATTCTAGTTAGAATCGTTAAATGGAAATCAACGCTAGTTATGCGCTTTCGAGTTCCATTTTCATGAACAACGTTGGCGACGTAATACTAGAGAGAAGGGAATTGATACACTCCAGTTCAGAGTGATGAAACAGCGCACCCACAATCAAAAGGTCCCGGTAATACTGTTATTGTAACACTAAGCTATTGTAGCTCCCAAACCGTACAAAATATCGAAAAATGATTCGTTTAAAAGTTGTTTTGTTTTCAATTCTCATTGAAAAAATGTACAAATTTTCTCCAGTTTTCATTTGAAATTTTCAAGATGACCCCATCATACATATTTCCGGTACGCCATTGATTCCCCAAACATGATAGTTGAATTCCTCAATGAACTTTTATCACATTTTTTTTTGTTCTACTGCTCTACACCGCTCCATAACGAAATTATCCTATTGTACCGGACTTTTGAATCACCCTGTATATTGCTCAACATCACTAAAAAATATACATGAAATTTTCATAATATACGGTATTTCCAGGAAATAAAACTATTCATTAACCTAAAAAAGGGCACAATATTCTCGTATTTTAACACTATAATAATTAAAAAGTTGAAATTGTTAAAAATGAAAGCACTGTATAAATTATCAGTTAAAAATATTCCTGGAATCTTCCGAAGGCGAGAATTGGCATATTTATTTTAATTCATTTTAATTTATTAATTTCAATATTGGTATTACAATTGAATTACAATTTTCAGACAGATTTGTGAACCAGAAATATTCCAGCTCTATTCCATATTCCTGGAATATACCTGAGTTTATGGATTAATAATATCTGTTTGCTATTTTTAACAAAGATCAGTTTCTGTTCAACTTTGTTGTTTCATCATTTAATCGTCATATGCAAAAAGGTGATATGTGGCAGAAATAAAATTTAAAAGAAAACTGTAGAAACTTATTAGCTTTTACGTTTATACATCTTTCAATCAACACATACTTTCTCTGTCACTCACAAGGAACTGCATTTCATGTCCCTTTTCTCCATAGGTTGGGTTCCATCTACCCTACACGAGTTGAGTTTTGTGAAGACTCTTGAAATGAGTCTTGAAAATTTGTCACATATCACTGTTGCGCATATGCCGATTCAATTTAATTATTTTCTCGTTGAATTTACATAATCACACTCTATTATCGGAACTTTAGATTTTGTTCAAATTCCAGTTTTGTTACTTACTTCGGTCTTCGTTTTCAATCTCGGCTAAATGCACTTCTTTTCAAATATGGACTTGTGTGTTATCTATTTACTTTTAAAACTATAAAATCCGGCCTTTGAAGAAGCAAAAACTGGATTTCCAAATCAAAATTAAATAATATTGTTTCTGAGTTTCGGTTCTTATTTAATCGGAGTTTGGTTTTGTTTTGACGATATTAATTTTCCTCCTATGAAAGTTCATTAGCATTACTTTAACTGAGAAAATGTTTTATCTTACTTCATACGTGTATTAATATATATAAGATACTATTGGAAGCGCATGAAAACGAGGCTTTGGAATGAAATAGAAAAGTAAAAAATGGTATTTGGTTGGTGTGAGAATAAAAGTAAACGGTATATGCTAACTTAATCGTAGCTTGAATGATTGAAATAAGCGCATACTTTCTTATTTATTACACGGTGAAAAAAGCCGTTACTTAAAATTGAGAAAATAGTTCTTATCTGTCACCGAGAAATAATTTTCTTAGAAATGAGATATCAGCACTCTCATTTAATTTAAAATGAGAGCATATCGGTTTGGCACTAAGATAAGTAATCTTATATCCAATCCAGCATGTTCTCATTTTCAATTAAATGAGATTGCTGATATCCCATTTCTAAGAAAATTGTTTCTCGGTGCATAGATAAGAACTATTTTCTCAATTTTAAGTAACGTTTTTCTTACTGTGTATCCTTCTGATATTTGTACTGACATTTCTTAAACGTTGTTGTCGGGCGTCTTGATACTTAATGTTCAAGGATTCTGTAGTTTAATAACAATAAATTTGTAGATTGTGGTTTGCAAAAAATCCGTGGAACGAAAAGGAAGAATTTTGAGTTCTCTGTGCCCTCGTGTTCATTGAGTACACAGTTAGTTCACTGCGCTTTTACTGCGATCTTCTTCCTCAAACCTCGCTTGAAATCGATTTTGTCCGGCAACTTGTAATCTTCGAGTTGCATGGAAGGGTCTGGGATGTGCGTGTAGCCAACGATTCCTCTGCCACAGAAAGAAAGAACAAAAAGGATAACCGACTCACATTGCGGTTTCGCTGAAGAATCTTGAAAATTTCATATCACTGAATGTGCTTTTATATCATTCATCCGATTCATATTGATTTCATGATTCCGGTTCTTTAAATAGCTTTCCTTGCTTTATAGTTGTAGTGTAGCTATTATTTCGCTTTTGTTTTCTTTGCCTGCCTTTATCGATGCACTCACCCACGTCCTCACTCCTACTTTCCCCTTACAGACGTAAAAAGGAAACTTTAAAAGGTAATTGCCGTGATGTAATAGGTGGTTCAACATCTGTTATTTTGTTGTAAGTAGCTGAAATTTATAACCAAGGAAACCTTGCTAACTCATGTCAAAATTGCGTCTCAACAACTGCACAAACTGTCTTTTATAGTATTACTACACAACCGTAAAGTTCTTGTGTGCGAGTCAGTTAAAAATAGTACAAACAATAAAAATCTGTAAGTGTTAGTTAGAAAGAGAACAAAAAATCGGTCCTCACAATAACCGAGCGAGCTTACTAAACCTACTGGAGCAATGTGATTCAAGTGCATCTATTGCCATTCAACTAACGGCCAATTAACCTTCTAACAACTAAGTCATTTGAAGAATATTTATGATGAAAATACCATCAAGATTGTATTACGATTTCTATAACTTTCAACCGGAATTTATGTTGTCTAGAAGCTAATATAAATTTAAACAAATATGGAATTGATTGTAATTTCGTGCATAAAGTATTACAAAACGAAATATTAACATAATTAGCACGCTAATATTTCAAGTTAACCACATTGGTAATTAAAAGCTTCTTCTTTAACTAATATTTTATTTACAAACAGTATTTTGACCAACGTAGGTTAGAGTTGATGTTGGACTTGTATTGAAAGTTAACGGTGTTGGCAAACGTAGCTCATCTATGATTTTCCATTGTGGAGTTCGTTTCCAAAAAGTACAAAATCCACCACCTCAATAAAATTCTGGGGGGTAATGAAAAAGAAACATGTAGAGTTCCTAAATTTAAAATGACTTTGTTTATTCTTTCCTCACATATGCTGAGGAAACAAAGTCAAAGTCAAAATCTCAGAAAACAAACAAAGTCAAGTCTCAGAAAATAAACAAAGTCACTTTAATTTTAGTAACTCCTACGTTTTTTTTTTTCATTTTCTCAGCAGTTTTTTGAGATAGAGTTAGTACGTTTTAGAATCAAACTCCACATTTCTTGTCGAGCCTGAATGTGTATAGAAATACTCACGTTGATTGATTTTTTTTTATCTTCAAGTGTTGAAGTGAAAGTCTAGATACTCTTCTATGTGTTTGAGTTATGCAACGAATGTTCAAAATATTTCACATTATGCAGCATCTGATTTGTTAACGGAGAGAATCCCACTATTCCTAATACTAATAATTGAATGAGCGGTAGGCTTCAGATATAAAATCACTTAACTATTATATACCTGAAACTTAACTTAACTTCGGAGTCATTTTACAGGAAATCGACAAATATAGAAAGAAAATCCACTATTTTTCAAATTTTTGCAAAGTTGTACATTTATTTTATCGACTTACAAGAAAACATACTGATCAGACAGAAAGAAGTTCAAAATTTCTTTCTTCCATCATGGTTAGAATTTCAAAATATGTGCACATGCAAATTTTAACAACTCGAATGTAATTATTTTGCGAGACATCAATGATATAATAATCAGATTCTTGTTTCTGAAGACTGAAGAAAAAGTGTGGATATAGCCTTATATTTTTAAAATGCTGAAAGAAATGGAAAGCAAATACATAATAATGGGTGCTGGGTGGAAGGCGCTACCTGTTAGAGGGCATTCTTCACGGTGGCCATCTTGAAGTCCGCCATATTGGATCTCGATTGGTTTTCTTAAATAGGATGGGGGTCATATAATATGTCACTCTGGGCTAAAATTTTACAGGAAACACATGTCTGAAGTCAGTTTTGCCGTAAATGAATTATTGTGAGAGATAATGGTACGTCACATTAGTTTGTGCTAATTATACAATAGCTAAAAACACGCATTTTGCTTTGAAATAATGAACGAATTGAAACCTAAATGCCCACAAATTGTTCCTGATTATATTGTCATATCCATATGCATTTAGTTTACAATTCCTTCATTATTTTAAAACAAAATGGTGTTTTCAGGATATTGCATCATTAGCCCCTACTAATATCACACACCATTATCTCTAACAATAAAACATTTACGGTAAAACTGACTTCAGAAACTTAGCCGAGAATGACATATTACACGACCCCCTTCCCATTTAAGAAAACCAATCTAGATTCAACATGGCGAACTTCAAGATGGCAGCCGTATAGAACATATCCTCCAACATGTAGCGCCTTCAACCCAGTACCTATTACTATGTATTTTCTTTCCATTTCATTGAGCATTTTACAAATATAAGGGTATTTCCACACTTTCTCTTCACTCTCCAGAAGCAAGAATCTGACTATTATATCATCGATATCTATCAAAGTAATTGCACTCGAGCTGCCAAAATTTGCATGTGCACATATTATGAAATTCTAACTATAATGGAATAAAGAAAAGTATAACTTTTTTCTGCCCCATCAGTATGTTTGCTTGTTAGCAGAGATGAAATGTAACTTTAATTCCGCTCGTTATTTGATCGTAGCAGCCATTTTATCATGTATGAGGCATTGAGCATTTGTAGAGCTTTGCTACAACCTGTATTACAAAACGCATGGAATAGTTATAACACTAGGATTAGTGTCATTATGGTGGTACAGGAGTTGATTATCACACAAAACTAGCATTTGCAAGATACGAAGTCTCGTGGCAATATGACTCCGCGCCGTTTTTTTTATATATGTAAGTGTAACATTGGTAATGTTCTAAATATGCATATATTAGATATTTTAACCTGAATTTGTACCAGTGTATCTCCAGTATTGAAATATCAACCGTAATAAGTAGTTTTGCAAATATCTCGTTTCCTTGCACGTGAAAAATGCCCAAAGTTGCTAGAATTGTAAAACTGGCAGTTTTGAAGGTCATACAATTTGATGTGCGAGACGAGATAAAAATCTAAAAATAATGGAGTCATTATTGTTTTGTGATGGTCTTTGAATTCTTATGTTTTCACTCTATTACTTAAACCATTTTGGGTGGGACAAAAATTGAAAGTACCAAAAAAATCAGTTGTGATAGCAAGTGAGTCTAATGAGTTCTAAGATTGCTATTCCAAATTATAATGGCTGGCACTGAAGCTCCTTATATGAGACCCCAGGGGTTCCTAAAATAAGATAGGGTCCAATAGATATTAGACATCTTCCTACTATGTCAGACTCATATATCATTAAGAACGGTAGTTCTTCGAGTGACGCTGACAAGTGAGTCTTTTAGCGGCACTCCAATGTATACAGCTAGTTTCAAATCTAGCGAACTACCGTATAAGTCCGATTTTGATGCTTGAACTTGCATTTGGAAGCTCTTTGCTATACTAACCCACATAGCAAAATGACGTCCCAGGGATATCTGACGGATCTCCTGGCAGGATATCGGGACGTCCGTAGGACGTCCTGTTTAAGTCCCGTTTACATCCATGGGACGTAGTTATAATTAATCCTTCGTATAACTATACGAAGGAATATCCTTCGTATAGTTATAATTAATTAAATAATAATAATAGAAAGGTCGATTTAATTTATAGAAATTCCAGGTAGGTAATCCCGTACGGCTTTCCGGGGGACATCCAGGGGACATCCAGGGGACATCCATACGGGATGAACTGTTTGTATTGCCCACGGAGTTATCCCACGGACGTCCTTAGGACATCGCTATGGGAGCAGGACCATTCTGACGGTAATGGGATCTAAATGGGACGTCCCAGGGACGTACTCTGCTATGTGGGAAGATACAGAAAAAATTGGCTCGGTAGGAACCCTGTAGGGCGGTGCGGGAAAAAATCAAAATTTCACATTTCTGATTATAGCACTGACCCCAGGCCATATAGGCGGACAAAAGTTGCGGAAGCTTAATCTACGCGGTAAGCCTACCTTTCAAATGGTGTATCCCATGTCAAAATCGGTGAAGGGTTTAAAAAATTACGACTTTTTAAGCCGAATCACAGAATTTTCACAAATGATTGAAAAGTTTGTCTGTATTTTTGTTTTAGCCCTAAAGGGTTGGTACCGGCGGGTTTTGGAGATCAATTGCGGGCCCCAACAAGTTGAGGTATAAAATGCTTATATTTTAAATAGGAGTTACCGTTTTCGAGATACGGAGCCTACAATGGTCCAAAATCGACCTTTTGTATGAAGACTATGCACAGCCTGACAAAATTGGTAATATCAGTATAAAAAACCCTTCGGGGTAAAGGGAAGAGTGACACAAGAATTATACTCAGAAAACAAGTGATATTCATTTTGTGAGTGATTTTCTTTATGTACTATGGAGGAAGGAAGGATACTAAATCTCTTAATTTTATTTCAAAAGAAACCTTTCCGCCATAGTGACACAAAGAAAAACACTCGCAAAATGGATATCACTTCTTTTCTGAGTAGAATTCTTGCGTCACTCTTCCCTTTACCCCGAAGATGTTTTCTATACTGATATGTGAATACGATAAACCTAGTCGAACTGAGAATGCGGAAATTATTACATCGACGCCCTATAAAACGCAAATATCTCTAAGCCTTCAGCTTCGAAGATCATCAGAGAGTACAATTGAAGACCTTAATTGCAAGACATCCCAAGTCCACTTTCCTCGCATTTGCATTTTTTCTTTTCGTCGCTATCTATGTTCCAAGGGGTATGCACTTGTATAAATATTACATCCAAATCCCAACTCAAAAACCCTTTCTTTAATACAAAATAATTTCAGCTGAATAGAATAACATACCAAGACTTTGGACAGTTTTTTTGTTCCTTCTAAAAAAAATACTCCGGTGGACTTGGGATGTTTTGCAATTCAGGTCTTCAATTGGTTCAATGTTTACGTTGCCACCGGAGGGCACACGAGCATAGTGGAGCTACAAATTCCCGTTTCGTCTGCCCACAGTGTCAGCAATCAAAGTCATACGACTAGGAGTCATATTTGGATACGAAATCTATGGGGTCTCATAACAGACTCCATTTTTTTATTACAATTTTGTATGATTTTGGTTTCGTTTTAATAACCACATATAATACTTTAGATACATATGTACCATTTATGTATCTGATGAATCAATATATAATAATTACATTTGCAGTTCGTTGGTTCATTATCTTTCTTTTCCTTTCATTAATACAGTAAAATCAAAAGGGGTCTCATATTCGGTGCCTTTACTCTACGAATTAAAGAGAATGTAATTCAGATGCACAGTTGCTTTGTGTATTTTGTCGGATTTGTTCGAAAACAGGATATGTAGGTTTCTGATGAATTGGAAACGTGTTTACGGTGGCAATCATGAAATTGAGTTAGCAGCATTGATTTACTGTTTGATGCCTACGTCTGAAGAAAACATATTTGAGCCGAAACCTGTGTTCATAGAATCAGTTAATGAACTGTGCTGTATATTTGCCGTATTAAGTCCTTCTCTGTTTACTTCTTTCGTGTTTACAACAATGATTCATCCAAATATCGTGTCAGGTTGTTGATATGTAGAGGAAATGTTTGAAGTAAGATCCTCATCACTGTCTATTTTCAGTACACAAAACAATTTGCAAATGGCATTTTAAATTACAATTGCTGTTCCACTTGACTGATTGAAGACCTGAATTGCAAAACATCCCAAGTCCACTTTTTCTCGTATTTTCATTTTTTCGGTTCGTCGGCATCTATGTTCTAAGGGTTATCCACTTGCATAATATTAGATCCTAACTCCAAATTAAAACCTTTTTTTTAATACAAAATAATTCAGCTGATTAGAATAACATCCCAAGTCCTTGGACTGTTTTTGTTCCTCCTGAAAAAAAAATACTCCGGTGCACTTGGGATGTCTTGCAATTCAGGTCTTCGATTATGAAATGAAATGAAATAAAATAAAATAAATTATGAATTAATAATATTAGTGAATTCAACATTATATTATTCTATTTGCGTCTATCATTACTTACCATTCGTATGTTTTTCAAACCTAAGCCATTGCTCACACAACTGAATTGTTCTGTACTTTAAACTTTTGTTCCACCTAAAAGAGTATAATTAACAAAGCGCAAAAATATACATTCAAAGACCATCACAAAGCAATACCCACTGTTTTGTATTCACTGGTCTCCCACATATTTTTTGTACACTTGAAAACTTACATTTTTTAAAAAAAATTCTAGCAACTTTGGTCATTTTTTCATCTTTAAGGAAATTAAATATTTGCAAAATTACTTATTACGGTTAATATTGAAAACACATAGACACATTGGTGCAAAATCTAAGTTAAACTATCCAATATAAGCATATTTGTAACATTACTAATGTTGCTCACTTCCGCATATTAAAAACAGGGGGGGGGGGGCGCAATATTGCCATGAAACTTGGTATCTTGCAAGTGCAAATTTTATGTGAGAGTCTATTCCTGTACCATCACAATAACACCAATTTCAGTCCTATAACTACTCTATACGTTTTGTAATAGACTGTAGGTTTTAACAAAGCTCTGCAAATGGTCAATGACCCACATATGCGCGATAAAAATGGCTTTAAAAAGATTTAGTTTCCATATGCTATTACTATTATTAGGAACTTTCCGGCTGTACATTTTTTGTGCTCAGGGATGAACAGCCCCGGGTCCAGGTCTAAGTAAGTAACTAACTAGTTCTATGGCTGACTTACGGAACTCGCAAGTTCATCGCCGAAGTAACAAACGTTCGCCTTAGGATTCTATCCTGGGCAACATAAAGCCAGTTTTCATCACGAACACCTACTTCTCGAAGATCTCTTCTAATATTGTCCTCCCAACATCGTCTCGGTCTTTCCACAGTCTCTTTCCGTCCGACTTTCCCACCAGAATAGAATATAATCTTTGTTTTTCCCCCATCCAAGCTACATGGCCTGCCCATGTTAGTCGATTTAATTACTTTTACAACATGGGGTGAGTTGTACAGTCCGTGGAGTTCTTCATTATGCAGTCTCCTCCATTCTCCAATCATCTCGTCCCGTTTCGGCCAGTATATCTTTCTCAAAACCTAATTTTCAAACACACGTAACTTATGTTCATCTGCTATGATCGCACTCCAACTTTTGCAACCGTAAAGAATTACCAGTAGAATAACCGTTCTGTAACTTTTCAATTTCAACTTGCTTGATATTAATCGCCATGTTAGGACTTAGGTGTTTATGGACTTAATAGAAACATGCGTTGCCCGATACTAAGCGACTTTTTATTTCTTCCGTGACCTCATTTTTGCTTGTTACATATGCTCCCAATTATTTAAATTTGTTTAGTTTCTCTATGACCTCATCACTGATTGTTATGTTTTTATTTCCTTCATTCCCTGTGCTTCGGCTTGTTATCATGTATTTTGTCTTCTCTATGGATGACGTATCTTATCGCACGCATCTACTAAGCCATCGGTGTTGCCTTGTAGTGCATCTATATCATCCCCTATTAAATCTACATCATCCGCGTATACGAACAGTTGATTCAAATCATTCAATGTTAGTTCCTTTCTGTCCCCTTTAATTTTTAAAATCGCATGTTCTAGAGCAAATAAACAATACTGGTGATAAGGCATCGCTTTGCTTCAATTCGTTGCGAATCTCGAAACTATCTGACATATTCTGACATATCTCACAATTTCTTATTACCTATCCGTACTCTGATTATAGAGGTTGCTGAGACACATCGTCACTAGTTGAACCAGTTTTTTTTTTCGGAATTCCAAATCATATCAGAATACTGTATAACTTTTCGCTTTAGATAGAATCATATGCTTTCTTAAAATCAATGAATAGCTAGTGAACAGTCCCATTGTATTCCCATTTTTTCTCTAAGATTTGTATCGAGGCGAAAATATGGTCGAACGTGGATATATTTCTTCTAAATACACATTGGTGATCTCCAATTATTTCATCTACGTACACACATAACAAAATATTACTTAATATCATATTTGTAACAGGTTGGAAGTAT
>JAGDQP010028137.1:0-24393 GCA_022664845.1 Lepisma saccharinum
GTTTCAGAATTGTTAGGCGGTCGTGTTACGGGGGAAGCACACAAAATTAAATGAAATTACATTGTTGCGCGATTAAAATGGGTGATACTCCTTAATATTGTTGGCTTCATCATGGTTTCTCTGTACCTCTCATAGTACAGTTCATAATTTCTTTTCTTTTTTTTTAATAATGGAGGGGGGGAGAAAACTGCATTTATACCATGACAACGGTTCTAGGTATAGAGAGGTTACTTTTTTTCTTTCTTTTTTTTTTTTTTAGTTCACCCGCTTGTTCCTTAGAGAGATGTTATCGTCTACGTGGTTCCTAACAGGTCACGATTTCATTTCCCGAACGATGATCTACCTCCTCCCTACCCAGCAAGCACCCTTTTTAAAAGATGGAAAAAAAGAAAGAAAGAAAACGCTTCTTAAATAATTTGCGTTCTCTGTTGTTTTAAACTCGTTCATAAACTAAAACTTCTGGAAACCGAATGTACCCTTTTTTTTCTGATTGCCTTGACCAACTAAGATCATTTAATAATAATATAAAAGCTCCTCCTTTTATAATGGCTTCCATCTTTGAAAACAGACGAATAATATCCCGCCTTTTTTGTAAAAAAGAAAAATCCAACTTCATTCTGTTTTCAATTCAGGTAGACACATTCTCGCATTCATTTTATTGCAGCAGAAAATTGCATTTTTTTTTCTTCTTCCAAAAGTTGAATGAACCTGGTACAAGAAGAACAGGGTGCATTTCCCGCTTCTATTGCAACTCTTTCTAATTAATGCTTGAAAATGTAATTGTCTCCTCTCATCGCCCGCCCTCTCTCTCTCTCTGTCTAAATTGCGAAGGTGAAATACCATTCATTGTCATTTCTTGACAAATGGGAGTTTCAGTTGGCATTCTTTCAAAGAAATATATCTCGTAGTTAAAAAAAAAAATTTCCGCTGATCTAGTGGTTATCGTCGTTTGTGGGGGCCCGGGCTCCATTCCCGGCTCTGCTAATGGATTTTTTCCTAAGCGAGAGGGTCTGGAATGGTGCCCACCCAGCATCGTGATGGAATTAGGTAGCTGCTGTGAATAAAAGACAGTGGCGATCACAGTTGAGAGTTTCGGCTCTCCTCTCCCAACACGTCTGGTCAGCGTGGGAGCAGTACACCAACTTCTCCCTGGGAGAGGCCTCGTCCAGTAGTGGATTGAATATGGCTGTAAATTATTATAATTATTTCGCATCAATACTTTTAAAGACTGCACAGATTGCATGATATGTGAATTTAAAAATAAATAAATAATAGGGTGGAGATCTTGAACATCTGAATTTGGAATTTAATTTTATGCCTTTTGGCACCTCTAGCTTAGACCGTATATATGATGACGAAAGAATTGGTTGAATAAAGAAAGTGGGAGAACCCGAGAAAACAAACGCACACGGGGTTTGTCCACCACAAAGCCTAGATCGCGCAAGTCAGCATCGAATCGGGGACCAGAGGTGGGCGCTCTATCACTGAGCCACCGTGGCCCATTAAACATTCAAACAAGGAGACCGTCAATGAGATCATATCGAAACCCACCCTGAAACTTTGCTAGGAGAATTTACTTCCTGTAGAGAGGTAATATAAAAATATTAGCTGGCCATATTAACTGCAAAGTACCGGGATAGGGGCTGGAATATTGGTACGAAGTGTACAAAAAGTGTATTTTTTATGATTCAATCAACAGAAGTCACTTCTGCTGGAGTGAAGCACTGCCGAGCTGTAGCGTCACCTCCCACACAGCAGCAGCACGCTTCGCCAGGGGCGTATTTCGGGGTGCTGAACCCCCGAAATGGCTTTTCTTTTGTAAAATAGGCAAAATTATACGTATTTTACAAAAAAAGAGTACTATCCCTACCGATTTTTTATTTTATTTGTTCATTGTTGAAAAAGCTTCACTGTTATAGGTTTGATTATTCACTACAACAATCAAGCAAGTTTCAACAATGAACAAAAACGAAAGTACAAAATCGTCACGGGATAAACTCTTGAAATGGCTATGAACGTTCCTGAAAGTTTGAACTCTCTAGGCTTGAATTTGTAGGCGCAGTACTGCAATTTCGTGCAACGACGAAAATACATGAACGATAGACCGAGGTAGTGTGCTGCCACCTATTAGTAGAGACCGTTGCTTTACAATAACCTTAAATCATCAAATTTCATTGGTTCAGTCTTTATTGGAGAATATGAATGAGCAATGAAATAGAAATCTTACAAATGCAAACTTTTTCTTTCTTATTCCCCTCTCTCTGTGTATTTCTCTCCCTACATTTTGCTATCCCCCGCTCCTCTTGAATAAAAAAAAAGCCATGCTCAGATCACAGAACCCTGCACCAGGTGAAGAAACATACAGTTCTTTCTTCGCAACGAAGGCTTGCTGGTGGACAAGATTCCGCGAGCGTAGGGTCAAGTCGAGGCGTTCATAATCAGAAGAATTAATACGGCATTGTTCGCAAGGTAATACTGAAGTCAAGGGTGGCGTGGCAAAACAGAAAAGGGCCTGGCCTCTTCTGATTAATTGAGTTGGGCCTCCGCTTCTCCTCCCCACATCCATACACATATGAAACAAATCTTTCCCCGCTCTTCAAGTAAGTGTATGAACGTATTTTACTTCTTTTTTTTTTTAAATTATGGTTTTTAAATGACGTGCTATGTTAATCAAATTCATATTTCTGTTAATGTCATTACATTAGCGACCTTGTTAACTGCGGTTTACACAGAAGTAAGCAAATCAAAACTGCAGGCTTTTTTATTTTTATTTTGAAAAAGATCGTGTTTGTAAACAATTGTCGAGCAAACAATCTCGAAAATTAAGGTCCAGGCATAAATCAACTAATTCTGCATCGCTACAGCCGAGAAAGCAGAGGACTCCCGAATTTGAATTTGAACTTAATTTTTAAGGCCTTTAGGCAACTTTCGCTCATGACGGATGAATTGGTGGAATGAAGAAAGTGGGAGGACACGGGATAACCCACGCACACGGTGTTTGTCCACCACAAAGCCCACATGGCACGAGCAGGGATCGATCCGACGCCCCCTAGCGCCAGAGGTGAGCACTGTACCATTTGAGACACCGCGGTCCAGAGGACTGCCGAGTTGTAGACTCCAAAGGAGTACCAATCCAGAAAGTAGAAGCTTCGAAGGTTTAGCCTCCAGAAAGCAAAATCCTGGAGAGAAGTAGCCTCCAGAGAGTAAAAGAATCGTGAGTAGTAGCCGCGAGAGGGAAGAAGATTCGAGAATGCTACTCCAAGACGGTGTTAAGAATGAAAGTAGTAGATTCTAGAGAGTAAAGCCTCAAAAGAAGTAGCTTCCAAAGAGTAGAAGCCCCCAAAGCAATGAACTGAAAATATAAGTTTCGAGGGAAGTATCTACCAGAGAAGAAACCTATCAAATAGTATCTCCACAGAGGAGAAGCATTAGGTAGAATAGCCTCCAGAGAGTAGAAGCCTGAGTAGTAGACTCCAGAGGGCAGAATGCTTCAGAGTAGTAGACACAAGTCTCAAAAGATGTCACCTCCAAGGAGTATTCTCCAGATCGTAAACAAATAAAGTGGTAGTCTCCAAAGAAGTCTTGAGAATAGAAGCTTTCAAAGAGTAGAAGACACGAGTGTAGTATTATTACCTTCTGCAGAGTAGAAAACTTAATAGTTCTAGTCTCCAGAAAGCAGACTGTGACAGTAGTAGCCTTCAAAGAGTAGAATTTCTCTAGATAGTAGAAGTTTCGAGACTAGTAGCTTCCAGAAAGCAGAGAGTTTGAGAGTTACTGTCTCCAGAAAGTCGAGGGCTTGAGAGTATTTGCTTCCAGATGGTAGAAGATTCAAGAGTCGTAGCCTTCAGAAAGAAGAATATTCGGAAGTGGTAGCCTCCAGCATGTAGAAGATACGAAAGCAGCAGTAGAAACCTATCCGGAGTAGAAGCCTTGCTACTTCTATCCGCCACAAACTGGAAACCTCTATAGTAGTAGCTTCCAGAGTGGAATACGAGAATAGTACACTGTAAAAATGGGAGACACAACGTTCATCCAAAAAATGGAGGCAGCTGAGCTGCCTCCACCTTTTGGACTAACCTACATTCAGCCAGTTTTCGGTTGAACGTTTTACTTTCCTTAAAATTTCAAAATGCGTGTATACATTACATATATATGAGTGTTGCAACGTATTTCATTCAATCCGAGCATTTTTGAAAAGTAGAAAAGAATAAAAGGAAATATTCCTTTAAAATAAAAAAATAAAAAAAAAATAGTTGAAGTGCTTGGGTTTCGATCCAGGGTCCACAAGCACACTGGTCAGACGCTCTAACCACTACGCTACGAAGACAGTTGGTGACTGGCTTTCCGAGGGAGCTATGGTTGTACTGTGAAGGAGGTTAATTATTAACACGTCTTTGATTTTACTACGAGGAATGTCTCGTGGAAAAAAGGAGAGATGCTTTTGCTACAGTGTAAAGATTTATACCCAACTTAATTTCTCGGCCCAACAGTAAACTATTTGCTGTTCACAGTGTAAAGGTAATGTAAACACTCAAAATGGCGGGACGTTCAGTGACAAGCAAGTAACGTTACTCCTGTTACTGGATTATAGAATATCCAACTAAGGCTTAAACTTCATCCACAAAAGTACGTAACCTCAAAATTTCCTGTTTAGCTTACACTTCGATTAGAAAATGACCGATTTTTAAGCGTAAAATCAGTTGAACGTTCACGGACAAATCACTTTGGCCAGTTTCAACCCATTTTCAGTTAACGTTAAGCTATTACAAAGAAAGAGTTTAACTTTAAAATGGAGTTAAGTTTACCAATCTTTCCACTAAAAGGCTTACACTATATCCACGTTTAAGAGTAAATACAACAAAACGCTAATTTTCGACTTTTATTTCTCCATAAAGCGGAGTAACTTTCATCCATCTCGTGTTTCCACTTTTTACAGTGTAGCTTCGAGAGAGTAGTTAATACGAAAGTAGTATTCTCCAGAGTAGAAGATACGAGAGTATAGTAATAGCCTCAACGGAATAGGAGACTCCAAAGAGTAGAATTATTCATAGTTTTATTCTCCAGAATATCTCTCCGAGCAAGAAGGGACGAGGGAAGACAACGACCCTTGCCTTAATTAACGATAACCTTTCAACATGAACATACAGTGACGAACAGAGACCAGGAAAACTAAATCAACAATTCAAAAAAAAGTAAAAAAAAAAAAAGAATGAAATTTTTAGCGTTCTGTTAAGGCAACTTGCGAGAACAGTTTTCTACCAAATGTCCACGAAACCTGCAACTGAAACAACAATTTCGACGTCATGTACAAAATAATTAATTTAATTTAATTTTCTTAAAGATGTATTTCCTTGAGAAAAAAAAAATGCATGTATATACAGTACAAAACTATTCCTTTCAGTATCATATATTATGTGAGGTATATTTAAATCACAATTCTCGTGTATCATATTTAGAAGAATTACGAGAAAGAGAACAACAAACACGAAATAATTATGCTGTTGGACTTTAATTACTGTCGTGTCAAGGATTGCTGTGGATACTCTTTTTATTTAGCCGTATAACGCCATCAGGGAAATTCTCAATTACCCTCATTATACAGATCCCTTAGGATAGGGAGGGAACAAAATAGAAAAAAAAATGAATACACAAAAATGCCACCGTGGTACGTTAGTTATTTTATTACTAGATGTCATACCAGGGGCCTTCCCTGTAACAACTTTATTATTTTAGTGGTATATTCGTTGTTATAGGAGATTTACAAACAGCCCGTTCTGTTTGAAAAAGAAAATTACTATGAATTCCATTAGGCTATGCTTTTTGTTGAAGATGATAATTTTATCTACGTATTATTGCTAAATATGATGACTGATTATGCTCATCGATTTGTAATCAATGGGCCCCGAGATCAATCCCCGCCTGAGGGCAATTGACTCAAAATGTCAGTATCATCTCAATTCGATGGAAGACAATACCATCGATTTATCTGTTAACAACATCCCCACAAAGAATCCAAGCTTATAATAAGCTTGATTTTCACTAGTTTTTCGCTTCTGTAGTAATGATTGAGTGTAACAAGTTTGATTCAAGTTTGAAATTGACTTGGTCACTTGATATTGCAGTTTGATTCAAGCTGGACGTAGACAGTTGTGCTAATATATTTCTCCGCTAGTGTCATGGCAAGCTTGTTTCACGAGTGTCGGGCAAGCTTGTCAGGTGCAAAATAGTTTGATTTAAGCTTTAGACTCGTTATGATAAGTTTGATACAAGCTTTCTACACTAGTATCAGGGAATGTAAAAAAAAACACTTATTGTACACATTATACACATATATTTTTCTTTGTTTTGTTACTTCAGTGTTCAAACACGTTAGTAATGTGTACAAGAAGTGCGGTGGATTACCAAGTCCTTCTGAAGGCGTTTTGAGAACTTCTTGTTCACAATACAATACAGTCCTGATAAAGCCTGGCTCACTCATTATAACATTAATATTTCTTCAATATAACGAGAAAAGTGACGATTGTTTCCTTCAATGTACCAAAACAGTATTCAAATAGTAGTTCGAAGTAGGGATTCTGCCAGGATTTCAGTTTCGGGGGGTTCACGTAAAGTCAAAATTTGGAAGTGTAAGTAGAGTTTTGCAGGGTTTCTACAGATTTTTAACGGTAAAAATTTTAAGTTTGGTGTGCGTGGTCGAGAACTTGGGGGGCGGTGACACCCCCAATATAGAGAGATATGACAGAAACTCTGACTGGAAATCTACGAGATGTGATCTAAAATTGTTTCATTTAAGGTTTTGGAAATATTATTTTAAAATGTAAAACTGACTCGTCACTGCTTATAAATATCCGTGTCCTTACCTTTTTTTTTCATTTTGGATTTGGCGTACTCCTTCCTTTTTATTAATGGGAACCGAAGCTCCCGGGGCCCGGGGGTCTCATGGGAGCTCATTGCCTTTACTTTCAATAGGCAATCGCCAGCAGTAGGCCAAAATACCCTTACCTTTTGTAGGCCACTTCTGCAACAGTTCCCTTCCAATTTCTAACCCACTTCGAGCACTGGGTGGAAAGGATTTTAATTAATTTATTAATTAATTTGAACACTTTAAGCACCAACTAAAAGAATCAATTATTGACTTAACATTTACACATCAGTTATATTACAACGCTACTTTCCTCAGTACCCCCCCCCCCCCGCTTTTTTTTTCAAATAACAGCAAGACAAAAAGCAATATCACAATTCTGGAAAGTAGGCGCGGTAATGACTATGGAACTCTGTGATATGAAGTTAAAAGTGTTTCAAAGAATTCAATTCTAGCTAAGTTATTTGATGGTCCATCTTATGACGTCATAATTTCCTGGCTTTCCAAAAACATAAGCGGTCTTCGAACTACATCCGACAAAATAACTCAAATTTTATGTAAGTACTACTACATTGAACAGGTATTCTACCAGAAGCCCCAAAAGAGGGGCCTGTCACCCCTCCTAATAGTCGAGCACCATCCTTTCTTTATCGTAAAGATATTATAGGAACCCTACGAAGCTCTACTTACACTCCCCTAACTTTGGTATCACCCCCCTCCCCAAAGTGAAAATCCTGGCAGAATCCCTGACACTGAAGTAAAGCTCAATTCAAACGTTTGTACAATTATCGCTAATAAAATGTTGAAATAAAAAATATGTCCTAACAAACGTTGTTAGAAGACCACCGACATCCAACTAAACTGTCTCTGGTTTCTCAAAAGAGTGAGTTTCACAGGCATCGCAAAACAGAAAAGAAACTCGATAAATAAAACTGGATTATTAGCAAAGTTTCCTGTACATGGAAGAAAAAAAAAGGCTTGCAGGTCTCTTCGCCACACGTGATTAGAAGAAAGGGCGTGTCCTCAACACAGCACTGAAACACAACTACCAGACAACACTCCGCTTCGACACAGAGACCAAGACAAGAAGAGGGAAGAGGGCGGTAGTTGTCGCTGGACAAACTTGTCTCTTCAAGTGCTTTACTTCGTGTTTTTCTCTTATTTTATATACACACCACTTGAGAGCAAGAGCGTGATTGGATTATCCTCACCACAGTGGGACGTTCCAGTACGGCAGGAAATCCCGCCCCTTTTGTTTCAACCGTGGCCAATGTCTAGCTATTTTCCTGTTTACATTAGTTTCTCCTCAACGCCCCCTTCCCCACTCCATCAAGTAAACTTTAGAAGACAAATCCAGTCTCTCTCTAGATAAGGTACTGCACAAGCCACAACATTTCATGGCGTAATCGTACTTAGAGCCCAGCCAGCCACCGCGATTTCCGTACTTTGACCCCTGATGGATTCTATCAGAAATTAATTGCTAAAGCGTTCTTGGCAAACAGCTATTTTAATTTATTTTTCATTTTATGGTCCAAAATTGGCTGTTCGCTTCTGGTTTAGCTAGGCAACATGCATGAACCTATCTATCTATCTGTAGGTTGGTAAAAACCGTCTCTCTCCGCGTATGCAGGAGAGGTGCTAATCAGTGTGTGTGTGTTGCTAAAACGGAACTGTAGAGGAAATTCTTTTGCCGGTCAATGAACCCATCGCCTCCAATTAACCATGCAACGTAGATAAAATTCCTCTGTGTATATATGTTCTTTAAAGATGATCACGGTTGTCGAAGAAATTATGCCAAGACAAAAGGAGGGGAGATTATGCTGAAAAACAATCCAAAATTGTTGTTAATTACGAAAATTTAAAACATGATACGTATCCGTTATTGAAACGTCTTCAACCACTTCTTCAGAAGACGACGTACAACAAGGGAGTAGTAATATTATCAAGCAAATCATATCAGAATAATTTCTGAAAAATAGTTCTGCAATAATCAGATCTTAATTACCTTATATTTGTATTGGTCCATGAAAAACAAATGTTACTTTAATATTTAAAAAAAAAAAGAAAGTGTAACCTAAATAGCCATGAACGTTGTAGTCCTCATGAACGGTATTTGTTTTATTATTATTATTAATTTATATTTATGGGACATAACGAAACGACAGGCAATACTGAACCACGCCCGTCACATGTTGTATAGTAACCACGTTCTCGGCAAACACTATGCTGGGGTGCACTGAAGGGGCACGACCTAGGCTTTTTGTCCAGGTACCACACCGGCATTCATCTTTGAAACTAAAGTACACAGGGAGGACTCCACCTTGCGTTCCTTTCGAAGTCCACAACTTTAGCTACTGTACCTTCCGGGCAGAGTCTTTTGCTACCTTAACAACAAACGATTTTGCTTCTCAGCAGCGACATTAAATGGTTTAGGGTCAGTTCTACAATCGACCGCTAAACTTCTAATCAGCGCTAAGTTTAGGCCAACTCTCATTGGCCAAAACCAGACTTGGCCTCAACTTAGCGCTGACTAGAGGTTTAGCGGTCGATTGTAGAACTGACCGTTAATGGATAAATTGCGAAGCGTGTGTCCTGCCATCTTGTCGTCAAATCCTGGAACTAATATATCAAAATGATGCGTATTTTTCTCCATGAGGTTACACTTCTATATGGATGTTTCGAGAAAGAAAAAGAAACAACGATAGCAAGCTTTCGTGCTGAAATACGTACGCAATTATTTAAGGAAAATGTCCAACATTTCGAGTGATCATTACTACGATTTTAAGTGTTACTCAGATAAAAGAAATATCCTCTTCTTGAACCGTCGAAAGAAAAAATAGATCCCGTCTCTTGAAGAATTTTGAGAGGAGAGTTAGAAAATGTCGTTTCCTAATGCAATATAATGACAATTTTCACTTCTACAGAATGTTTTCCGTCTTTCGTAAGCGATCAACATTTATATACGCTTGCATTTGCTAGAAAAAACAAGATATCTAAATAAGAAGGGTTTTCGTGCTCCTTATTACCTATTATTATTTAATAATGGCAAAACAAAACATAAAAATTTAAGCTTGTATAATTGGATAAGTTCGGACTGTTGCAGCACGAAAGCTGCTACTTAACTAATCATCATGGTCTGATGTTATATTGGCGGTTTCTCTAATATGTAGACTACGAATACACCGTAAAAAATAATACATTTAATTTTACATTTTTTATACAAATTTGTTTTGAAACTCTTAATCTATGACTTCAAGATTTGTAAGTAATGTGTACCAGAAATGTGAGGAAGATTATCACATCTTTCTGATCTTCGTGTTCTGAATACGTTTTGAACAATTTTCGGACACATTTTCTTTACAATGTTTCCTGATAAAAGTACAGGCTCAGACAATATTTTGCATCAAACTTCAATATATAGGTAGAAAAGCGACAAGTTTACCGCGTGAGCTGGTTAAAGAAATAGGCCATTATCCAGACGATCTGGGTTTCAGTTTGGGAAATCGCGAGCGTACAAGGAGTGAGGGGAGATTTTGAGATCAACTCATCTTTTAATTTCATTTCCACATATTCCCTTCTAACCTGAGAGAACAATAATATATATTACCACAAAGTACCCACACGTTTTCCTCTGCGATGATCTCCATGATGTCACAGACCTCCAATTTAGGCCATGATTTTCATAGCGCCATCTTGTTTTAACAGTGAACCCACTGCCTGCATCAATGCTACGCACAAGAAGATAACTAACCGCATCTGATTTACTAACCAAAACCAGTGTGTTGTCCTGAAGAAGTAAACTCCAACATCATCATCAAAATAAGCATCATTATCACCATAGTAAGAAATTCGTACCTTATGATAAAAGCTAGGAGCTACTCAATCTGAATAAATGAACAATGTTTGCAGATCAGACACTATCGCCCAATTACAAAGATGTAGACCAAGGACAGACCATGGTTTAGACTAAGCTGGTGCATTTGAAAATTGATGGTTAAGCCTAGGTCTAACTTAGACCACAGACCTGATAATAGATAGACTTAACACGCGTCCCCATTTCTGGCGGCGCTAAAACTAATGTTTTTTGTTCAGAGCACGTGATTTTGAATTCATCCGCTACGTAGCTCTGCCATAGACCTCATAGTAGAATATAACGTATATGGCAGAGCTACGTAGCGGATGAATTCAAAATCACGTGCTCTGAACAAAAAACATTAGTTTTAGCGCCGCCAGAAATGGGGACGCGTGTTAAGTCTATCTATTATGAGGTCTATACTTAGACTAAGACTAAACTCCGTCTTTGCAATCAAGCCACTCAATCTATCCCACAGGCCGACGCATGGTAAATCAAAGAAGGGAAGTCCGGTGGACTGATCCCATAAACCAAACATCTTTCCGTAACGAAAAGGGTACAGCAGAGCATCTAAAAGAAGCTAGCCTTCGACTAGAAAATAAAGAAACTTTCCGCGTACTGCAACTGGGACCGAGTTCATACCTTGCTTTTATCCCCTTTTGCTTACCAACTCGTTCATTGTTTCTTACACTTCTTCAGTATTCTTGAAAATAAAGACAGGAAGGACGAAAAAGTATGAACGTTTTTGAAAGATTTATCTCCTGTACTTTTTTTTAAGGAACAAAGTAAACATTCTTTTTCACAAGGCTACGCTTATAAACACTTTCACTTTTAATAAACAGTGCAATTGTTGTAATAAAAGTGGAAGGTGTACTTAAAGTCATCGTAACTTGCATCACTTTCTGTTTGCTCTTTTTTTTTTTTTTTTCTGTAGCCATCAAGAATTAATTCTCTGAAAACACTTATTTCTTAAATCCACATTTTGTCCTCTATTTTGAAAAGAATACAAACCAACATCTATACTTTCTAAAACTAGCAAGTTTTGTCTGTTGTAATAATCATTCCTTAAATAACATCTTTTTCCTTTCGTATATATCTGTACCTTCTGTTAAAATGAGAATGTTTCTCTGTCTCTCTCTCCATTAAAAAGAAAAGTCTTAATGAGTCAATATGAAGGGTCTATCGGTAATGTGAATACCTTAAATCCCAGAGCTCCTGGTCCAATAAACGAATTTGCTTACGAGATACTTTGTACAATGATGATGACGTTGATGGGTGTTCTCCCCGAAGGTAAGTCCTGGCTCGAAGGTTCCTAGGCCAGGTGAACCGATTGTGGTTTGCCATTGCCTTCTACTGGATAACGTCCTAAGAACGGGACCTACAGTTTCACGTAGGCTCCGAACCACTTGTCCCCTGCCAGGAATCGACCCCGGGATTCCTAGATTACAAGGCAGCGTCCGTTACCATTCACCCCCCCCCCCCCCCATTGCGTTACTTAGATTACATAAATCAGCTACGTAAGGATATTTTGTAGCCTACTTATTAACAGAGATTTATCTTCACTAAAATATACTTAAATACACTTAGGCCTAGTGTAGTTCTATCAGCCTGTAAATGACAGACATCGTTGAAACAAATATTGACAATGTACTATTGATTGTTACGTCACAATAAAACTAAAAGTAAATAGGAAAGTTTTGATTGATTCATTATATTTTGACTCTAGCATTTGTTTTTCTCACTTTTCCCTTATCATTGACCAACATTGTTTCTTAACTTTGTTTTCATGCCCTAAATGAACAAAGTAATGTCAACAAAGACAAGAAGGCTTTGTCACTGTTCCAATGCCTTTTATGACACAACACACTCAACACTACAGATTATGCGATTTGTAATTACTGATGACGTCACATGTATATAATATTTTTTAATGCTTGGTGGTATTAGGATGTACGAGGCAAGACTTTTCAGCTGGACAGAAAGTCATTTTAACATCCTCTGTCCTCCTCTAAAACCCTTCTATATCCCGTTTGCCCCCCCCCCCCCGCCCTTCCACAAATCATCTACACCAAACTCATCTGTAACGATCTTTGGTGAAATCTTTTCAAGTGCTTGGTAAACAGTAGCTAATTTTCTACAGAACAGTTTCATGAGTGCTTCTCAAAGACAGCTGCAAATCTTTTCCTTCGTTTTCTCCCTCCTCTTCTATCATTTACTCTTTTTCTTTTTCCTGCTCTCTGGCTTTTCCCTTTTTTAACTAAAGCATCTACGATTATGATTTAAAAAAAAAAAGACTAATAAAGACTTTTTCTGGGTGAAATATATGTTAAAAAACAAGCGTATAGCTCGAGAAATCAGAACACATGCAACACGAACAAAGACCAAGCGACACAGAAACGACACGAATGAAATGCGGAAAAAAATGAAACAACTGATACACGAATAACAAAAACTAAGGAAACGAAAAAAAAAAGAAACATAGGAATTACACTGAAACAAAACAAAAAAGATAACCACAGAAATGGAACAAAACCGAAGAAGAACCAAAAATCAGACAAATAAGAGTGAAACAGAACCATCTTGACACAAATAAAAGCGAAGTTGATCAAGTGTGACACAAGCAATAACAAAATGGAACAAGCATGATACAAATAAGAGCAAATGTAAAAAAAAAAAAAAAATACAGCAAAACGGAACAAGTGCATCACATGAGAAAAACGAGACAAACACGACACAAATAAGAATTAAACGAAACAACTGTGATACAAATAAGAGACTCAAACGGAGTAAGTGAGACACAAAATAAGACTGAAAGGCAACAAGGGCGAACACAAATAAACAGCAACAATAAAAAAAATAACAAAACGGAACACACACAAGATCGAAGACCAACAAACGTTTCACAAAATAAGAGCAAAACGGAACAAACATGGCATAGTGACACAAATAAGAGGGAACAGAAACAACAAAGGAAATTATTGTGGCGGGATTTGCGGACATTGTATAAGAGTGCCTTGACGTCTGCGCGATATACACCAGTGTACATCTACCAGATTAATGCACTATGCTTAATGGCATCGAGATAACAATAACGTTAAAATATAATCAATATAGCTTAGTATACGTGTAATTGAACTATGCTAAAGAGAATTCTGTAACACTACGCATAATTATTTGACAAGAATGTTCAGGAAGACAAAAAAAAAAAGTTTCAAAACAGCAAAATACAGAGGCAGGAATTTCCTACATTTATAAAATTACTAGGACGGTGCTCTGGCACCTTGTTGTATAATAAATGAACCTAAATTGTTTTATTATGAGTCGTCATGGCTCAGGCGGTAGCGCGTCTAACTACCAATCGGGCGGCCGGGGTTCAAATCCCGGCCAGGATGCTGGAGGCTTTTCTCTTAGTGTTCCCATGCCTGTCGCTCTGAGGTGCACTCACCCTCTTATCAAATTCAGTACCAGAGTGTCCTTGGTATTCTTGGGCACCTTCGGAAGGTAAAGGGGGTCGAGTGTGATCACACTACCTTACATCGTACCGTAGGTCTAGAATATGTGGAGCGCTACTTCCACATCCCCCATGCGTCGTTCACGGCGCGTGCGTATTGCACAGGAGATAACGTTACCGTTTTATTATTATTATTATTATTATGAACTTTAAGTTTTGATCCTCATCTTCGACTGGGGATCAAAGACCCCCAGAAAAGTCCGCTAGGCTACTTGTTTCTGGTGAGCATGCTTATTTCTATTTCTCCTATGCGTTTTATTTCTCCTATGTGTCTCATTATTCCCAGCTAAGTATTGTGTGTGCTATATTCCATAATTAGTTATTTCGCAGTGGTGGAATCTTGTAACAATCTAACCCGGGGGGGGGGGGGGAGGACTCACTATAGCACAGTGGCTAGAACAAAAATGTGACGTGAACTAACCATCACTCAAAGAGGATGAACATATTAACAAATAACTACGTACATATAGCACGTGATGAATAAACTGTGGTTAAGTCTACGATTGCCATTCGGTTCTATTGTAACTCTTTCGCCGATTAGTAAATAACCTGACGATTGATCATATTTATTTTGACTAACAAAAGATTTTTAGAACTATCTTTAGCCCTTTAATACATGGGAAAAGTCAAGCAACGTAGAGAAAGAGAAAACAGAATATTTTTACGTTATTGATTCAAGCTTCTTTTTTTTTAAGAATTCGCTCAGGAAAAGAGCAAGGGTTTTGAGAAAAAAAAAAGACCACACCTGGTCCTTGTTGGATTTCTGCAGTCATGCGGTATATATACACTTCTTTTGAATTATGTCTGTCTTGTCAACAAATTCCATCATGGGTCTCTTTTCCTTTCTGTGGAGGTTCTTTTTTTTTTAGGGTTTGGTCAGCAGAGAGCGTTCTGTTTCCCCCCCCACCAATCTTCTTTTTTTTTTAACTTTTGTCTTTCTGTGTGGACCATGTTCCTTCATTTTAATTTCTCTTGTTCCCTGTCAACTGCTGTTTGACATCCTTCTTGGTGAGTTTCATTCTCTCCTGTTCTTTCTTCACGAAGGGATGGATGATGGAGGCTGAGTACTATAGGACTTCCCAACAGACTGTGATATAGTAAAGTGAAAAAAAAAATAGGCTTTTTGGTTGCTTTGCTTGCTCGCTCTTGTTTGCATTTCATTTCTGTCTCACTGCGTGTCCTCCACGTATTTTTGTTTCTTCGCCTTTCCCCAATACGGTTCTCTTATCAATATTGCCAACTCAACGCTATCAATAATATTCTACAAGCTAGCAAGTATAATTTTCTTCAGAACTATATTCCTGTTACTGAATGCGTATTATAACAATACAATGACACATCTTTTAACATGTTAACAGTATTTTAATCATACATCAAATAGATCTTTTTATTGGCTCATTTTGTATGATGTTTAACTTTTGATCATAGTCCGGAAACTTTTTGAACAGTTTTCCCATAAATAAACTTAAGTAGGTCTCGCTGACAACTTATTGAAGTGACACTAGCATGAATTCTTTAAACGGGGAAAGACAAGCAAATGAAAAAGGACCTGCCAGTTTCAGAGTCCTGTTAATTCCTGTTCTTATGTTTGTAACTTCATTTTATTGGCCTTATTCAAGGAACAACTCCAGCGTTTGTTTGATGTGACCAAGGGGAAACTAGGCAAAACCTCAATCAGGGTGGCCGGCACCGGAAATCGAACCCGAGTTCTCCCGATTATAAGGCGAACACTCTGCCGACTGCTCCACCTCGTCGGTACAAAAAGAAGATATTACACGATTCGAACTACCAACCTGTGAGATTACTAGTCAAATGATCTACCATTCAGTTAATCGATTGATTGAATTTGTTGTTAATATCCTAAACGAGTTTGTAAGCTTCTAAGGGCGAGACCTACTTTTTTTTGGCAAAACGAGCTCCAAACCGGTGGGAATTGAACCCGGGACCACGCACAACAGAAAGTGAAAATTCAATGAAGGAATTGAAAGTATAATCTACATAAGAAGGAAGAAAATATTAAAATCGACAAAATGTATCCGCTAAGACGAAAACGAAATGAAGGGCCTATGTTGAAAGTGCCATCCCGACATTTGCCTGGTGTGGCTAAGAAAAAACCCTGGAAAAACCTCAGTCGGGACGATCGGACACTGGGATCAAACCCACGACGTCCCGAATGCTAAAGCCAACACTCTACCACTGAGCTACGGCGGCTCGGTATTGTTGCTCAGAGGAGCAAACTAAATTTGATTTGAGATGTTCTGAAGTTTCTAATAGAGTAAATCAAATATTATTTGCACTTTCGTAATCATTTTCTGTAGCATGTCTGTATTGCTTTTCCCAATCATATTTTGACTTATACTGGTGTTGCCCACGAGACGAGACGAGACGATTCAGAGAATGTCTATGGAAAACGAGACGAGACAGCCTCACTATCGTCTCGTGGGCATCACTAACGAATATACACTGAGTGTCATAAAAGTAGTCTATGGATACCATATTTTGCTCTTGCGCTGTGGTGAATGTTGCTAGATATCTTGTTGTCACACTGCCCAAAATTCAACCTTGATCAACCATTTTTTTCTATCGTTGACACTGAGTAAAATAAGAGGACGCGGTGGATCAGTGGTAGAGTGTGTATCAAACAGCCGTTTGAATTCGAATTTTATTTAAGGCCTTTGGGTCAAGGGGATGATGATGATATATAAGAGCATTGGTAGAATGAAGAAAGTGGGAGGAAACCGGAAAACCTCGAGAACAACCCCCCTCACACACACGGTGTTTGTCCGCCACAATGCGCACATGACAAAATCAAGGATCAAACCAAGGACTCCAGAGATGAGTCCTCTACCACTGAGCCACCGCGGCCCCCACCAATCAGCCATTTTATGTGCGAAAACCAAAGAGACAATACTGATTAATTATATTCTGGAAATTCTCTGTTGTTGTTGCAATAAATAGTATGCATATATTATTCTGACTCATCTTCGTATATCAACAGTCAACAACTGTCCAATTATTCATTATTCAGAACTTACGTTCATAAAAACTAAAGTACTTACTTGTGCCAGAACTATTTTGATATAGTACTGCTTGAAAATTGTCTTGCAGTGTATATATTGTGAGGGGTTCTTTTTTTGCACATGAATGGTAAAGTTTAGCAAGTACAAGCAGAACACCTGTGCTGTCTTTTCAATTATATGTCCGCCTTTTCCAACGTTCCATTTCACACTTTACACCAAGTGCCAATTTAACACAAACACGAGAGTGCGAATGTGTAAATAAGCACAAAAATAAAAGTGTGAAATTAGTATAGCTTGTTAGTTACTTCTCTTGATTTTGTTTTCGAAAAAGAAATTTGTGCAGAAATAAACTTTTAAAAAAGAAAACGAAAGAAAACTGTTGAGAAGCAATTTTTCCCCCTTTCTTTATTTACTACAAGGAAATATTATGACATATAATTTACATTTCTCCTTGCACTATCATGGCAGTGTGTTGTAATGTTAACTCCTGCAACATTTTTAAATTTATTTTTTTACATATATTTTTAAAAAACGTTGTTTTTTTTTACTTGAAAAATGTTCGAGGAAATTGAATTAGTTTAATGAACAACGTACGAGATAAATAATTACCCAATTAGCACTAGACTTGTTGTCTGGATAGATAAGAAACATCTTATTTTCAATAAATATATTGTTTAAACTAAACTAAACTCATTCGTTCGACATCTCTATAGGTCTGCCTGACTTTCGTTCAAAGACATCACAACATCTGGCGTTCGAGATTCGTTCCTCACTCGGCACAACGATGTTGGATCGATGAGAGATCCCATCAGAGATCAAACCCCGGACCGTTCGCACTCCAAAAGCAACAAGTCTAAACAGAGAAGCTGATAACTGTTTACTATATTTGAATTTATTTATCTATGCCTCAGGTTGATTTTACTATAATTAGTTCTGGACTATTTGATATGACCTCGTACATACGAGAATAAATCATAAGGCAAAAATAAGATATTTGAATATTTCGAAGTCCAAGACAATTTAAGATGTGATACTTAAAATGTTTAATGGTTTAGATTGCTCAAAATCACTTATAATGTACTGCTTCTTGGATAATTGAGTTGAGAGATTATTCATTCTTTAATTAATTTCTATTTGAGGCCTGCAGAGCATAACGATGTAAGAAGAGTTTGAAAATTCAAGTAATGGATAAATTCTGTATGTATATTGATTAATCGAGATAAATCTCCGAATTATTAGTGCAGCATTATCTCAATTCACAATGGCACTAAATTATTCGAATTTACATCTTTCGGTGGCTGAGAATCAATCCTACGTATCTTGGAACGAAATGGTGACTGAGAACCATTGTGATCAAAGTAAATTGTGAACGAAGTGGTGACTGAGAAGTATTGTGATCTAAGTAAATTGTAGTGATTATATACATGATCTTTTTTTTTTTTTAAGAAAATATAATTTGACAGATACGAAATTATTTAAACCAAAATGACGAACGAAAGTCATTTATTATAATTGTGCTTCTACAGAGTATACTGAAAAAGAAATATGAAGATACGTGCATTTAATCAGAGGAAAATTGACATTTCCTTGGATAGCTCAATTCTTCAGACAGACTGAACCTAGACCGCGACGAATTTCAGTCCTCAAATACAGACCTACCGACTTACTTTGCTATATAGTTTGAATATATAAATAGCTTATTTACTCCGTGATGAGTTAGACTAAGATCTTCGTAAATAAGAAACATTCACAAAGTCGAGTAGACTTAGACTTCATTTTATTTGCAAATGGTTTCGATTGATAGTATTGTGTATAATCGATCAACGAACTGCTCAGTTCGAATTAATAACTTTCCGTACATCAGAGAAACCTCTCCAGGGGATGTTTTTAGATATTTCTGGGGGTACTAGACTAGATTTCATGTCAGTGCAAGTCCTTCAGCGCCATTAGGAAATGTATTTTTTTTTTTTTGTTTCTAGAGATAAGACACCTTGAAAGAAACACTGTATGCGTATAATGCCATTTTCTGCTTACGTATTTCATGTGTAATGAAGTTATTCGACTGAGCAAACCTGCTTGCATAAAAAAATTGATATTGCACAGTATCGAAAGAATTCATAGACTAGAATTATGAACCATCGCTACAACGCGTCATATTGTATAATACAGACAGTTTGCAATATAAGTAAATCGGACGTACGTAAATACGAACTCAAACGAAAGAAATTGCCGACACAAAGTTTCCGAAAAAAGCCTACTACTAACATATGATGTATGTTGCTGCTCAGATGATACATTTAGGCAAAAATGCAACTGTATTTTCTTAGTTCATGTGTATTTTATGCTGTCAAAGCATATTAACATTCATTGTGTTCGTATTGCGTTTTTATTCTTTTTTAATGCAGAATATCACAGGCAGATCAATGATCCGAAGGTTCCTGGACAAAGTGTACCAATGCTGGTTTGTCATTGTCTTCCACTGGATGAAGATGACCTGTGAGGGACGAGGACTACAGTTTAAATTGTACTTGACCACTTGTGTCCTCACTGGGTATCAAACAAAGGACCTCGTGATAACAAGGCAGTAAGTGTTACCACTCACTCACAGAGCACACTTTCCACGAAACATACATCGACTCACGTATAGCATTTCGCAACGTGTTAATACATTAAATCGGTAAATTTTTTGTGAACTTGGTATTTTCGGATTCCAGCCCTTTCGATCCTATATTAAGATATTCAGTTTCTAAAATCCACAAACATCCATGTCCCCACCTGGATTCGAACACAGATCTTCGGACGTTAAGTCAGAAAGCGTTTGTTTATCCCTTTATTGTGGGACTCGGAGCCAAAGGCAAGTTTCACTAAATAAAAAAATAGCATAAAGAAATTATTACTTCTCTTCTTTCAGTTATAATCATGACAAAACCATCTTCAGTCTTTTTTTTTTTCAGATAACGAACAGTTTATATGTCTTTGGCTATGAAAGCTCATAAGAAACATAGTAATTAATATGTAGCAAAACAAAAAGGAAAAAAAATTCGGGAGGTAGTGAGTTCGATCCCAGCGGCTGACCATCCTGACAGGTTTTCCCAGCGTTTTTCCTCAGTGACACCAGGCAAATGCCGGGATGGTACCTTCAACATCGGTCCTGGACACCTTCCCGTATCCTTTCCCCTCACCTATCCCGACCTGAGCCTTCGATGCGTAAATCCATAAATAAAATTCAAATTCAAAATGGAGAAAAGTACAATAAAAACTAAAAGGAAACCCAAAACATAACAAATAGGGAATCAACATAAAACTCCACATGCAATTCTCTTCTCTCCCTCCGAAAACAACAACAGAACAAGCATTTGAACGAACAAGCATTTGACTTTCATTCTAAAAATATTAATTTCGTACAACATTTAAAATTAATATCGCAATTTCCTAGCAACAAACATTACGACAATACTTCGTTATAAAGTATTGATCAATGAACACAAGATGACATTTAAAAGTTCTATTAATGTATGTCTTCTTTTTTTTTTTTTTTTTAGAAGAAGATAGGCCTATTTACTTTAACAGTTAGGTTTTAATTAAGTCCTTAAATACTTTAAAAAACAATCTAATCACCGGAGAATGTAATTTTTTCTACGATGAACACTTCCCCTTTAATACTAATACTGTTGTCAAAACTCAAAAACCCAACATTTAGATTTTAAAGTTGTTTACAATACTCTCCTTCCTTTCTTTAAACTAAATTAAAGAAATTACAATATTTTAAAAATAATTTTGTAAATGTTATAATAAAATCCTTCTAAGCCTGAAACAGAACGGATTGATGTGTACAATTATCCCAAATTACCTACTTTGTTTTCTTGTATTCAACATATTAAAAAAAAAAAAAGTTTGAAAATAGATTTAT
Organism: Lepisma saccharinum; assembly: GCA_022664845.1. Taxonomy (NCBI): domain Eukaryota; kingdom Metazoa; phylum Arthropoda; class Insecta; order Zygentoma; family Lepismatidae; genus Lepisma; species Lepisma saccharinum. The sequence continues at coordinate 21,157 of JAGDQP010028137.1, forward strand.
ACGTCGGCCCCTTTTACTTATGCAACCATGTACGCCGAATGATAAAGTGTGCTGCATATCAATTAGGATATGAAATGTACTCTTCTATTAACCATACAAAATATACAATGAAGATTTTTGCTTCATTTTATACTTAAGGATCGATATATGTAAACACGTGGATCTAGTTACGAAAAACTTTGACTCAATTGAAAATTTTTCTTTAAATGTTTCTCACCGCATCAGCGTTTTCATAATAATAATAAAAAGACGGACTATACGGTGCAATTTCGCCTAGTTTCTAGTGTGACAAGGAGACAGTACTCGCAAAATTGACTCTCAACTTTTTTAATTTTTAAGAAAAAGCTAAAACCAAACTTAAAACTCAAGCTTGTAACACTGTAGCGACTATGATTTAAAAAAAACAACGAAATAAAGCAGTAGGCCTACCAAGAGGCCATTGCTAAGTTGGCGTCGCATTTCTGAAGGTTCTGAGTTGGATACGAGCGGCAAACCATCCTGATTCAGGTTTTTCCTGAGCCACACCAGATACCTTCAGCTTCTCGCACCTTCTCTTTCCCGGCCTAAGCCATAGATGCTGAAAACCAAAAATAAATTGAAAATGTAAGATGCCCTCCGTTTATTATCTGTATAGAGATTCGGCGCGCCGATCTGGCAGCAGTCTGGGTTGAGGACGCTAAGCCAGTGACTCGAATGTCTCGAGTTAGAATCCCGGATGGGGCATGGATGTGAAATTTTAAATAGCATCGCATTCATAATCGTCACGGATCGAAGTCAAAGTTATTAAAAATGGCCCATACAAAATAAAGTTTTACGAAGAGATTCGGCGCATAGATAATCGCCACTATCTTTTTCTTTCAACCCAGGGAAATGTAAAGCAGATGGAAGTCTGTAATAGGATACGAGGCTGAGATATACGATCGCCCGGACTATGATATCAGAATTTGTGGGGCAGTAAAAAAAAAAAAAAAAACAACCTAAAAGTAGCTTATTCGTAATTTGTATCGTTTCATATAATAGAATTTCATAAGTGCTATATTACCTGACTAACAACACTGTTAAAATGTTTGTTTTTCTTTAATTAAAAAAAAAAACAACAATTAACAATTAAATGGAGTGTTTAACTACCGTATCGTAAGATGTTTTTGAGAAACAAGACATATATATATATATATATATAAATTTTTATTTAAAATACATATTTTGGGTCTTTACTTGTTTGGATAATCGCATTATAGTCTGGATTTAGATCTATTATTTTTAAAAGAAAAATTATAGTAGTATTATGTAACCGATTATAGAATTACGTTCAGCAATTAAAGCACTTATTAATTTGGGATTTATGTTTTAAACCCTTACAGAAATTAATTCTACCTTTTTCATATGTTATGAAACAAAGGTTTTCTGTATTTTTTTTAAATATGTTGGGGGCACTTTTCTAGTTGTTCAATGTCAAGACAGGCGGCCAAGTGACCACTGATCAGAGACCAATTCACGATCCATAGAGTCTCGGACTCGAATCCCGTGCAGACTGTAGATTGATTATGCTTATTCAACTGGGACAGGGTTTATACAAATGATCGATAAGTGAAACAGCCAATAAATACAAAGTTTCTCCTCACTATCTATTATAATGAACTATTCTTCTTGGAACAAGATTTACCTCTATTTGAGTTTAGTATACAATATTTCAACCCTTTGTTTTTTGTTTCTTACAATGTGTCGATTCGCGTGATGATTGATGTTCTGTCCACGGAGGCTAGGCAAGGTGAACCAGTGGCGGTTTCTGATTGTCTATGACAAAATGAAAAACTGACGTTCTAAGGACGGACCCCACAGTTGAAATTGGATACGAAATCACAACGTTCAATATATCCCTACTGGAAACCGAACCCAGGACTCCTTAGTTACAAGAGGAAGTGCTTAAACCACTCATTCATCATGCATAGAAATTCAAAGAAAAGTCATCCTTTTCATGAATACGGGTCGGTTTGTGTTAGAGATTCTGTGGTTGAGTTAGCAACTGTGTTAGTATGTACAAGGAACCACCCCCTTATCCTTCCCCTCGCCCCCTAATTAAAGAAAAAATCGTACGGGGGGAGGGGAGAAAGGCTGGTACATGCTTTTGCTAGGTAAAAAGTATACTGGCTGATGCCGACACGGAGCACACACACACACACACAGCGGTAGAACAGGACAATTCAAAACGCATTCTTAAAAGTCAATAAGGGGACAGTCTCAAAAAGGCAAACACAGCCGTCGACGGTGCTAACAAAGCCTTGCAAACAGGGACTGATAGAGCAAGCAATGTCGGTTGGTCTTTTTCAGTCGACGTAGCAACAAACGTATGACATCATCACAAAAGAAAAGGAGGAAGAAAGAAGGGGGGGAGAGAGAGAGACAAACGAACATCAGGAAGACACGACAATGAGATAAAGAGACGAAGGAAAGGGTTGGTAGTGTAGAAATAAGCGAGGTTCATAGTATAAATAGACTTTCAACCAACATACAACATTCTAAAACCATACATACAACCCCTCCCCCGTGCACACACAAACACAACATTTTAAACAGAAAACGGGTCAACACACGACACAAAGATGGATGGAAATGTTTATTTTGCGTCTTCTACACGACTCGACTATTTTCCTTGTTGCTTTATATTCAGAAATGTTCTTCAATTAAGACGTGTTCAATTCATCCTCTCAGTCCCATCATCAATATTTTCAATCAAGGTACACCCTGATTCACAAAATTTGATAAATATGAAGAACAATGACCCTGTAGACATGACAAACATAACATACGAACTTTTTTTTATTTAAATTGCATAATTTTTTGTGTCAGTATTAACATATTGTACAACTTTTGGGCGTGGGAAAAGTCTCCTAATGGGACATTTAAAAGTTAACTAGGAGATCTCAGAAAAATTGTAAAAAAAAAAAAAAAAACATCCTGATCGACACTCTTCCCCTGTTTAAAAAGTAGTTTATCCCTTACAATTTAGTTTCATCTACATTTAGTTCATCAAGTCACTGGTTTTGCAGGCAATAACGAGCCATGTATGAATTTTCGGTAGTGATCGTCAAAACGGGTTAGTTATATTCGTTTATATTCAAGTAAATGCGATAATTTTTATTCGTTTTTTTTCCCGCAAGATTTAAAAAATCGGAACAAAAATCGATATTAGAAATTACAATTCATATTACATTCATTTTCAAAAGTGTGTGCATTCAT
>JAGDQP010028138.1:643-24393 GCA_022664845.1 Lepisma saccharinum
TCCCGCCATATTGAACAAGCCAACTTACTTAATGATTTCCTTACCTTTGCCCGTAACCTCAGGTGGCACTACCACTTGTCCACACATCCTGACACCTCTCACGCCAGAACCTCTGACACCGAAACTCATCCCAGCCTCCACAAATTCCTTCCTTCCTCTAGTAAAGACCTTTTCCCTCCAAACCACCCTGTTGAACTGTGCATTTCCTTCCTCTCCAAACACATTGCTAACCCTAGCTTCACTGACACGTTCCTATCACATCACAACCTCACCACTGCAGAACGAAGAGCTATCTTCAATCTTCGTTCTGATCCAACTATCATTATCCGCCCGGTTGACAAGGGAACCACCATGGCAGTCATGAATTATTCCGACTACCGATCCGAAGCCCTGAAACAACTTTCAGATCCTACCTTTTACCGTTCCCTCGAGGAATATCCCACCCAATCCTTCCTTGATAATATCCGCACCTATCTCCAAGCACATGGACCCCATGAGGGGCTGTCGCGTTCCACTGTCTCTACACTCTGTCCTGACAATCCCAGAACCCCTAAATTTTACCTACCCAAAATCTATAAACCTGGTAATCCTGGCCGACCCATCGTTTCCAGTATTGGCTGTCCCACTGAAAGAATCTCCGCCTTCCTTGACCACCATCTCCGTTTGTCCAGGCTCACCCATTCTACATCAAGGACACCAACCACTTCCTCTCCACAATACATTCTATCTCTGATCCTCTCCCACCTGACACCATCTTAGCTACAGTCGACGTGACGTCTGTATACCAACATTCCCCACACTATGGCCTCGCTGCCCTTGAACACTTCCTCGATACACGCCCCAATCCTGGTAAACCCAGCACACCATTTCTGCTTCAGCTAGCCCAGTTTGTCCTCACCATGAACAACTTCACCTTTGAGAACCACAATTTCCTGCAAATCAAAGGCACAGCCATGGCACTCGCATGGCCTCTTCCTGCCTTTTCATTCCAACCTTTTCATGGGACGCCTGGAGACCCAATATTTCAACTAAACACCTCTCAAGCCTTTCACCTGGTTTCGCTATATCGACAATATTTTCTTGATCTGGACCCACAGACAAGAGTCTCTGGAAACATTTCTGCAAAACCTCAACTGCATCTTCCCCGCCAACTTCACCTGGTTCTTCACGAGGGAACACGTAACTTTCCTTGATGTGGATGTCTGGCTCAAGAACAATCGAATTGAGACAGGCGTTCCCATCAAACCTACCAACAGTATGGAGTATTTCCATTTGAATTGCTCCCATCCATACCATACCAAACGCTCTCTTCCATACGCTCTTGCTGTCCGAGGCTCCCGCATCTGTTCCTCTGATGACCTGCTCCAAACTACGAGCAGGACCCTCTCCTCAACTCTCACTGATTGTGGATATCCCAAACACCTCATCCGTAAACAACTGGACCGTGCCCGTAATCATCCCAACTCCAACCGATCTCCCCGCATATCTCCCTTCGCTCCCAATCTTCTTACCCAGTACTACTCCAGCTTTCTGTCTTCTTTTTCGTAATGATATTTGTCAGGCATTTCCACTGCTAGCAGAAGTATCAAAAATATTTCTTACTTACCCAAAAAACCTTCACACATTCCTCATAATAATCAGTTGTAGCTTTTAAAAATTAATGATGGAGAGAGAATTCATCTTCATAAATTAGTCTACATATCTCTCTAATACACTGATAAATATGTACCTTTTCAAGTTTGATAAGGCCATGAAGCAGAACAACTTCTTCCCTCCTCGTAAATCCAATGATACCTTCTTGCTCTTTTGCTGGCTTGTTGTAGTTTCGTGCAAGGGCTTGATCTGGAGGTAACGTTACTTTCTTTTTGTATTTTAAATTGCAAACCACCCTTCTTTATATCTTAATAAACGGTATGAAGAAGATTTGGCAATTGCAAACAGCCTTCCAAGAAAACGCTAGCCTACCGCGAGTAATTAGTTTTGCTGAAGGCAAAAGCATATAAGAATAGCTCGCATGATAACACTGATGTACAAATTTCCGTTTCTGCTCTTGTCAAATCTCTTAGTATTGAAAAAATACTAACATCAAACTGGTACGATAATTTGAAATTTTCACTTCGCTTGCATTTCAGCTCTCCAAACTTCTTGTGTTTTTGTATCATTGTTAGCATTCTTTCTGTGACTGGTTCAGATGTATTCTCCTGTAAGGTATTCTTCATAAAGTCACTTAACTCTCCATCAGTTACTTCCAAGTTCTTTTCACATCTGATGAACTCTGTTAGAAGCAAACGATGTGAAGCTTCAGCACACATTGACAATCAGTTTATGCCCCTTGAATAATGTTTCCCAGCAAAAACTCTTTCTAACATATTTGGACCAAATACTTGTTTCAACAAAATCATTCTTCACTCTACCTTCCAAGTATTTCCCAATAAATGACATTACTTCTGCAAAATGAAAACCACCAGGACCTACAAATATACTTGAATATTCATCTGGCCTAAAAATATTGTCTCTTGCTATCTTGTAAAGTCCCTTACTAACCCAAAGTGTACCTACTTTTAGGTTTAACGATAATAATCAAATCTGAAATTTTTCATATAACTGTATATTGAACTGGAAGTCCGTAGCTGATAAGAAAGAATGGGCGTAAATGCGATGACAGTACGATGGAAATCTTCTCGTAGGATACTGTTGAATGAGATCCTAGATGAGATTTGAATTCAAATTTACGTTCTTGTATACCAGATAGCAACGACACATAGTCCCTATCATGTCTGCTTGATGTGCTGGTAAAAATAAACTTACAGGGTCTGGTTGTTCTTGCATGAAAAATTCTGTCGAAACTTCTCCTCTGTACTTGAGTTTGGAATTTTTTTGACCTGTTAATAAGGCAGGAGACAGTGCAAAGAGCGCCGACTTGAGAGTTCTGCATTGGCAATTGATTAAGGATGTTTTCATGTTACTGTCATCAGGTTATCATCATGAAAGGGTATTTTCATGATTGCCAATGTTAACCATGGCTACTTCAATTTAATTTCAGTTTCAGCCGATTGTACTAAAACAAAAACGTATTGCACACCAAATTAAAGCTTATGAAATTCTGCATCTTTTCTTTCATTTTGTAAAATACCAAATCTGTTAATGTTTCTGAGAGAATTGAAGAAATAAGTAAAGAGAGCGATATATTTTTTTTTTTTTTCGATTTTCCCTGAAAATGGCTGGGAATTTCAAAACGGTAGTGATAACCAAAATTATAGCTCGTAAGCTCCTCTTCCCAATTAAAAAAATCATCAAAATCTGTTAAGAAGTGGCTGAGTTACGAGCGCTCAAAGAAATTGTCGATCCGCCACACTGAATCCAATATGGCGGCAAAATGACTATGAACCAGAACACGTGACCAAAAGATTTTGACTCTGCTATGGATATGTAATAAGGTCCTGCATTCAAATTGAGGAGACATAAAAGTTCACACGGGAAGGAAGCTAGCGCCTAGACTAATGTATTGAAATCGACCTTATTAAAAAATTTATAAAATTAATATAGTAAGGCCCCTTTAGACGATACAATTTCTCGTACGATGAATCTTAGTGAAAGCAGTGTGCCAGCGTAGAAAGAAAAAAGTTATGGATTTATACCATAGCATCTTGCCCTATTGTAGCATTCTTGCTTTCACACTCTGGCTCTACTGCTAATCGTAAGAGTCATCGTAGCATAAATGCTGTCGTCTTAAGCGGCCTGTAAGTACTGAATGAACAAAGGAGAACAGAAAAGAAAGAATCGCTTTTAATTTTTTTCATTGTTATTGCAGTATTGGTTAAAGCATTGTTAATCCAGTAATTTAATTACTATTCAAGCTGATCCCAACAATAAAGAACAGTTACTAGGAAATGTTTTAACTTTTAGCTTTCGAAGTCGCGTTTTCCGAACGTATGTTCTGAATTATCAGTAGACTATTATTTCTGGCCCCTCTGATGACTTGTCTCCATGGCAGATCATCACGAGGGGCCAGGGTGTATTCCACCGACAATTCAAGAAATATTTAATATGCCGGTGCGGGAGATCGGGCGCTAAAGAGCATCGGCATTTAATCTACGCTCCTGGAAAAATCTGTCTTGGACACTTAATCTTCCATACTAGGTCGCTTACATTGCATCGAGGGCAACGGCGGGAAGGGAGTCGTCGCCTTGGAACAAAACCCGTCGGAAGATATCTCAAGGAAATTAGATTTCTTATCCCGATGCAATGAGACCTTAGGCGATGAGGGCCTATAACATAACAATGCACTATAGTCCATTCTAGTTAAGACTTCGTTTGAAGACTTGTGCTGAACTGACTATAGTGAAAGGTATCTATTTAGGCCCGTCAAAACTCCAGTAGATGCCTCTAAAAGGAAACAAAAAAAAACAGAATCACTGTGTCAAGTTTCCAGTTGATTGTACTTGTGCCAGACCTCCACATCTAGGAAGAAGAGCTACGTGAATTTGACGGGAAAGGTGCGATTCAGATCTTGCAGGAGTGTTTCCAGTGGCTATTGTCCATTCGTCCAAATTACGTTAATGTCATCGAAATAGCGAAGCCAGACGAAAGGTTTCAGAGGTGTGGAATTCAGATGGCGTCTCTCCGGGCGTTATATGAAGAGATTGGTGTAGGAAGGGGCCATTTGGGTGCCCCCGTATGTGTCCTGATTTGCAGATAATCATGGTTTTCGAGGAAAAAGCTGTGCATGGTGAGGACAAACTAAGCTAGCTGCAGCTGAAATGGTGTGCCAAGTTTATGAGAATGGGACGGGTATCGAGAGAATGTCCAAGGCAATGAGATCGTGGGTGTGGGGAGTATTAGTATACACTGACGTGACATCAAATGAAACCTGATGGGAGCGAGTCAAAGATAGAATATATTATGTAGAGGAAGTGGTTGGTAACTTTGATATAGGAATACAGCGCCTGGACAAAGGATTGGAGATGGTGGTCAAGAAAAGCGAAGATTCTTTCGGTAGGAGAAACAAGACTGAAAACAGTCTGACAGAGAGAGAGAGAGAGAGAGAGAGAGAGAGAGAGAGAGGCGAGAGCACTGGAAACAATGAGTCTGTCAGAGTTGAAAGTTTTAGGGATTACGGGGAGTAGGTAGAATTTAGGAGTCCTGGGACTGTTGGAACAGAGTAGAAATATTAGATTGCTATAGCCCCTCATCGGATCTATGCAATTCGAGGTAGGTGTGGAGTTTATAAAGTAAGAATTGGATAGGGTCCTCCTAGAGGGAGCGTAAAAGGTGAGACAAAGAGGTTGTTTAAAAGCTTTGGACCAGTAGTCAGAGTAACTCATAGTGGTCCTCTTGTCAGCCAGGCGGGTAATATCCCCCAACCCTCCTATCTCCTTTTTTTTATATATATATAAAAATGTAAACGAGCAAAAGGTCCTACTCCGTACCTCGATGCCGTGCAGGGGTTGAGATGGGGAGACGAACTAGGGGATGGCCCGCCCCAATCTTGTGGAGAATCTATTTCCGATTCGTTGTGCCCCTCAGGCACTCGAAACAAGGTTGTGCCAAGAAGGCTAAGAGGTGGGGGTGGCAAGGAGGGTCCCTAAATAAAAAAAAAATGTGTCAATGAAGACAAGTTTAGCGATCAGTTTGCAGAGGAAGGGTTTTTACTGGAGGGTGGAAAGAATTTATGAAAGTGAGAATGGTTGGCAGTGTTGCAGATGGTGACCTTAGAGGTGTCAGGATGTGCTGACCAGTGGTAGTGTCACCTGAGTTTAAGAGCAAAGGTGTGAAAATTATTGTATAGGTTAGAATTCTCCATTTGCCGGGAAGGAGAAAAGGAAGAGCAGTAAAAAGGATTTTAAGTTCGGTGGTTGTAAGTACAGGAGAGGAAATGTTGAGAAGGTTTAGGTTTTTTGGGTTGGGTTATGGTAGCGGATTCACCTGTGATATTAGTTTTCAATTTTTGAAGGATTAGGTTGTTCCGGCAAGTGTGACGATTGTCGGAAAATTGATTAATGTGTGAAGTATGGAGTTTAGTACATAGAGGATAAGGAGTGAAGAATGAAGAGAGAGAGGAGCCTTATGAGAAGGAAGACAAGCAAAGAAGAAAGAGATTGGGTAGGTATTTGGATTAAATTTATCAGGAGACGGGAAGCATCCATTAAGGTTTGGTAGATGTTAGATATGGGGAAAATGGTAAGGAAATTAGGATGATTTTGATTACGGATAATTGTTCTTTGGAGAGTTCTAAGGCTTAGTTTACGCGTAATGAGAGTTCTAAGACAGTCAGATTGACAGACATATATCTTCAGAAGCAAAAATGCATATGACGAAATCGAAGAGGAGAATTTCAGGTGGTTAGATCTTTCGATGTGAGTCCTAAATGAAGACAGGATTGTAGAAATTCTATATGTGAGAGAGTGTTCGAAAACTTAAGTGTATGGGTGAGAAAACGGGTAATGCAGAACGGAGGTGGTTTAGTATACATGCTGCCGGTAGGAGTGCAGAATATCAAGTAAAACAGAAATAAAGGAAAGCACCACGAGAAAGTATTATACAAAAATGTATTACACGTGGAAAATATATAGACTACAATATCTGGTAGATATAGTTTCAAAATGACCATTAAAAATAAATACACATGCAATACGTAAGCCTTCACTTAATAAAAATATTGGGTGACAAAGTGTTTGTTGATTTTAGTTTGTCAACAGTTTAGATAAAATGAATGGTTCATTCAAACGAAACATTTCACTTATAAATTGAAGCCAATTAGGTGGAGGTATATATGTGATCAACTGCGACACGCATTTCAACGTCTCTTCGTGACGATGTGCAGCAAAATCGTTTTTTTAATTTTAGAAACAGCAGTTTCGGTTACGTGTTTTTTTTGTTTTTGTTTTTAAGAAATGCAGACTATATAATATTTTTTTTTATTTCAGAGAAACTACTGTTTAAGAAAGCCTCAGAGGACAACTAACACGTATTTAAATGTCCAACATACATGGGTGAACTTCACATATAAAGCAAATGAATATCATAAATACAGCCTGCATGTTTACGTACTAAAAACCTTGAAAAAGGCAGGCAAATAGGCACTAGAGACTTTGAAAATAAATAGGCAAGTAAGTACTTTAACTTTGAAAATAGGTGCTAAAATCACATAAACAGACACTACAAACTGGGAAATAGGCATTACAAATCACAAAGGGCGAGAGAAATACAATTGGAATTTAGCATACAAAAATTTAACAGGTAGTTTGTCAGAAAATAGAAAAATTATTTCTCAAATCCCGCTGTAATAAACATGCAACGTAATTTAATAGAAATAAACTTACACCTTATTTGTTGCGATTCTTTAGTGTTTATTATTATTATTCTTAGAATTAAAGGGCAATTCGTTTAAATTTTCTTCCTAAATGTGTGATAAGGCACTAGCTGTAGCGCAGACTTTTTTCGAAAAAGAATGGAAATACGTATTAAAAATCATTTAAGTACAAATATGGTCATTATACAAGATGGAATAAATTTTGGCAGACGATTACTCACATCAAAAGAAGGGGGAAAAAGTACCTTTAAAGAAATTTCAAAATCTGCTAAGCTTCGAAGCTACACACGCTCAAATTTTAGGCGGCATCATCACAAACGGCGTCATATCTCCATAAGTAATGGCGTAGTAAGGGGGTCGGCCTAACAAATCACAATCCGAAAAATATGGATAATTTTGAATTACTTCAAATGAACTTTTTTCTTGTTTTTATGTAAATAACCACCTCATCAAGTTTGTGCCATTATTTCAGTGATACCCTGTGCGTACTTAAATAGGTAGAAATAGGCAAAATAAACTCCCTTTTATAATAGCTATGGGGAGACTCGGTGAAAATGGCATACTCAGATAAAATGACATAGTGGTATTTCTCGGTTCTGGTGTGTGTTTTGTGTCTGTCAACTACACAGCCCTGTGCGCTACTTCGCAACAGTGATAGTGGAGTAATGGTAGATTGAGACAAGAATAGGTTGTGTTTTGACGGAGATATTTGTGCTAAGGTAGGTGTGTACATGTTTTTCCCCTATTCCTCTGAGAAATAGCATAAGTACTTTTAAGTTAAGGAACCATTCAAAAAAATATGTGGCTGTCGAATTACGGTCAGTGAGCTATCATATTACACCTCCCTCTTGGTTAGCGGTTTTTTGCGCGCTGATAGAAATGCGCCATTTCGTCGCAGTAAGCTATTGATGGAAAATGACACGGTATGTCTTGGTGTAAAATGACATACCCAATAGGAATGGAAGCTACTCATTGTATCTCACGTTTAATATTATATCCTATCATTCTGAGGTGATATTCTAAAATCTGTTAACTTTTACTTTCAAAATAGATCTTACTTTTCCTAGATTAAGCAGCAGAAAAAGCATGATTGCTCCATTCTAGCTACTGAAGAATTAATCTATTATTATTTAAATTGCATCTGTCATTTATTGCATGAGTTCTGTTGGTAACTTTGTTCCACCCGCATGGGTATTTCCAAGGAAGTACATGAAAGATCATCTCATAGATGCAGCTCCTCCAGGTTCATTAGTACTGCGTAGTCTATCAGGTTGGGAAAATGGTCATTTGTTTCTCCAGTGTTGCAACATTTTTTAATTATGTCCGACCCAATGTGAAGTTCTACTAATATAAAGTTCTACTGATCTTGAATAGACGTATCTTCTGTGATGTTCTGGTTTATGCAAAAGAAGGACACGGTTGTGATGCTCTTTCTGCCTTCCCATTGCACCTACCGCCTTCAGCCACTCGATGTATCGTTCTTTGGTCCGTTGATGAAATACTACGATCAAGAAGTTTGGAACTGGTTACGAAGTCACCCCGAAATCACCGGATAGTTACTCAACTTCAGATTGCTAGTCTTTTTTCTGCAGCATATGCAAAGGCTGCCACAACTGAATATGCTCCAAGTAGATTCAAAAGTACAGGAATCAACCCACTGAATGACAATATTTCCCTGAACACTTATTTCTTCCGGTGGAAACAACAGACAAGCGTCAAGTTAACATGAATATTCCAGACATAGAAGGAATTGCTGACGAGAGAAGAGTGTGGTCAGACGACATTTTGAAAGATGCCATGTCTACGAATGACGGTCGATCTACACAAGTTGCTTCATTAGAAACAGAAGTTTCCTCTGCGCCTACAGTTTCTGACAGTACAATCATTATATGCGAGAAGTCATCCTGTACTCCGAAAAATGTGCCTGGTACCTCATCAACACCTGAAGGTGAAACTCACATTGTCTCTATCCAAGAACTTTCTCCGCTTCCGTCTACATCAAATTGAACTCAAACGATTGGTTCGAAAGCGCAGGACAACAATCCTACCATGTAGTTTATATTATCAAGGAACAGAAAAAGAAGTTAGAGGAAAAGGAAGCTATCGAAACACATCAATCAATCTTCAAGAGTGTGCAAAAAAACAAAGACTACAGGAGACCTCATTGACTGACGTAAACGTCACTGACAATGAAAGTAATTGTGCATGCATTTTTTAACGATATGCACTCTATTTCAAAACCTAAGGATCAGTGGGTTCAATGTGAATTATGTGGAAACTGGTCTCATACGGAATGTGCAGGTATGAGCAAGCGTGAAGCACATTACAACTGTGATATCTGTCTCATATTACATTCTTGCGCGTACCTTGTTGTTCTATATGTGTCATTTAACCACAATTCTATATGTCATTTTACCCGCATATTTTTTCCTTTCAAAATGTAAGACTAAATTTATTCATTTAATGTCATCAAACCGTAACACTTAGTTTCTACGTAACTAGCTAGAATTTTATGTTGAAGGTTCTATTATTATACTGAAGAAACTTTGCAGTTCTGAGTTGTTTATTAAGAAAGTTATATCCATTTTACAAAAGGTATGTCATTTTCACCGAGTTTTCCCTATCTCTAATATTAAAAAAAAAACACATTTTGCCTAACGTCCGGCTCTGATCATAATAAAAGTATAATCTGGCAAGTTCCAAGATACAAATCCAACTTGCAGTGTAATTATATTAAGAAACTATGCAAACAGCAGTTTTCACAAAAACCCAAGTTAAGTAGGTGGCTAACTTAGAGAGTGGTCAAGTTCAGTGGTATCACTGTACCTGATTAACCAAACAACAATGAGGAATTGGTGGAATGAAACAAAAGATTTGACTGCTAATAAAATCAATGACATCCTACTAATTATTTTAAAATTAAGGACAAAGCGGAATTATTTTTGTTCTTATTGGTTAGCAAAACCCTGACAATTGCAAGGACCTTAGTCTTTAAGGTAGTTAGTTAGTTTATTGTATACATGTGTCATAATACGCGTGTGTAATACAACTCACCTCTTCTATGTTTGATCCTTCACACACAGGTTTCATTCCCATACATTTTTCCTTCTCACGAAGAGGAACGCGACATGCTTTTATGCCCATCTTGTTAAGATAACGCCGATTTCTCATGATAACTCCTTCACCACACGTTACAGAGCATTGAGACCATTCACTCCATTCAGTCACAGCACACAGACCTCCATTGTCGTCGATATCGCTGAAGAGGAAACAAAGCACATTCATAATTTAAGATAAAATTGGCAACACTATGTCACAATTAATGGTATGGTTTACAAATGACTTATTTCTAAACGCTGATCAAGCTTCTTGCTTGTACTTCTATAATTATCAAGGTAAGGTGGTAATTTGTCCTCTACATAGACTAGGCCAGAAAGTAACACCAGTTGAATCAGTTAATATTTTTGGACTCGATGTTGACAATAATTTATCTTGGGTTCATCATATTGAGTTATGAATTACCCACAGTAATTTTTCTAATAAGATCACTCATTTCTACGTACCCATTCAATGGAAACTAGCACCATTATCAATGCACTATGACCTCTTCTATACGAAAATCAAAAGTAGAATATCTTTCTGATGTTCATTTAAAACTTTAAAAGTTAGTTTTCATACTTCGAAAGAAAATAATTATTAATAGCTCAGCTTCTTGTAAACCTTATTCAAAGCTTTAAACAGTCTTGCATTTCCTTCAATACACATACATGAGACCCTTCATTCGGTCCATAAAAGCAAAAAACAAAAAAGAATTCAGAAAATCGTGTACATTACAACGGAATTTAATCTCATATTCAGTTCCAGCTTCACAACATTTAATTATTTGCAAAAATAATTTCAGATAAAGGAGAAGAATTCTTGAACAAGTTGCCTATTCATATAAAGTTTTTAAGAAAACATTCAATGTTCAAAAGATCATTGCGTGTTTCCTACCCACAGTATTGTTTATACGCCATAAAAGAATATTTACAAACTGATCTTCCAGGTAAAGTAGCCTTCATTCTACCACAAATTCTCATGTAAATAAATGTATGTGTAAACAAATATGTTACACTCGTATGTATTTATTATGTATATTTATTACATAAATTATTACATATATAATTTATTACATATATTATTATGTATATTTATTATGTCGTATGTATTTAATATGTAACATGTATTTATATATTTTTAGGTATTACCAAACTTAAGATGTATACTAAATTGGGTAGTGCTAGTATACTACTTGGCATTAATGACGATACAGTAAGTAAAAATAAACACTTAACTAAAAACTTAACTCATCTAGCTAATACACTGTGATTATATGTTTATCTTGCAAAAAAAAAAAAAGTCTTTTATTTCTTTAAACGCCATTTCCCGGAAGGAATTCCTAGGAATTCCTTCCGGGAAATGGCGTTTAAAGAAATAAAAGACTTTTTTTTTTTTTGCAAGATAAACATATAATCACAGTGTATTAGCTAGATGAGTTAAGTTTTTAGTTAAGTGTTTATTTTTACTTACTGTATCGTCATTAATGCCAAGTAGTATACTAGCACTACCCAATTTAGTATACATCTTAAGTTTGGTAATACCTAAAAATATATAAATACATGTTACATATTAAATACATACGACATAATAAATATACATAATAATATATGTAATAAATTATATATGTAATAATTTATGTAATAAATATACATAATAAATACATACGAGTGTAACATATTTGTTTACACATACATTTATTTACATGAGAATTTGTGGTAGAATGAAGGCTACTTTACCTGGAAGATCAGTTTGTAAATATTCTTTTATGGCGTATAAACAATACTGTGGGTAGGAAACACGCAATGATCTTTTGAACATTGAATGTTTTCTTAAAAACTTTATATGAATAGGCAACTTGTTCAAGAATTCTTCTCCTTTATCTGAAATTATTTTTGCAAATAATTAAATGTTGTGAAGCTGGAACTGAATATGAGATTAAATTCCGTTGTAATGTACACGATTTTCTGAATTCTTTTTTGTTTTTTGCTTTTATGGACCGAATGAAGGGTCTCATGTATGTGTATTGAAGGAAATGCAAGACTGTTTAAAGCTTTGAATAAGGTTTACAAGAAGCTGAGCTATTAATAATTATTTTCTTTCGAAGTATGAAAACTAACTTTTAAAGTTTTAAATGAACATCAGAAAGATATTCTACTTTTGATTTTCGTATAGAAGAGGTCATAGTGCATTGATAATGGTGCTAGTTTCCATTGAATGGGTACGTAGAAATGAGTGATCTTATTAGAAAAATTACTGTGGGTAATTCATAACTCAATATGATGAACCCAAGATAAATTATTGTCAACATCGAGTCCAAAAATATTAACTGATTCAACTGGTGTTACTTTCTGGCCTAGTCTATGTAGAGGACAAATTACCACCTTACCTTGATAATTATAGAAGTACAAGCAAGAAGCTTGATCAGCGTTTAGAAATAAGTCATTTGTAAACCATACCATTAATTGTGACATAGTGTTGCCAATTTTATCTTAAATTATGAATGTGCTTTGTTTCCTCTTCAGCGATATCGACGACAATGGAGGTCTGTGTGCTGTGACTGAATGGAGTGAATGGTCTCAATGCTCTGTAACGTGTGGTGAAGGAGTTATCATGAGAAATCGGCGTTATCTTAACAAGATGGGCATAAAAGCATGTCGCGTTCCTCTTCGTGAGAAGGAAAAATGTATGGGAATGAAACCTGTGTGTGAAGGATCAAACATAGAAGAGGTGAGTTGTATTACACACGCGTATTATGACACATGTATACAATAAACTAACTAACTACCTTAAAGACTAAGGTCCTTGCAATTGTCAGGGTTTTGCTAACCAATAAGAACAAAAATAATTCCGCTTTGTCCTTAATTTTAAAATAATTAGTAGGATGTCATTGATTTTATTAGCAGTCAAATCTTTTGTTTCATTCCACCAATTCCTCATTGTTGTTTGGTTAATCAGGTACAGTGATACCACTGAACTTGACCACTCTCTAAGTTAGCCACCTACTTAACTTGGGTTTTTGTGAAAACTGCTGTTTGCATAGTTTCTTAATATAATTACACTGCAAGTTGGATTTGTATCTTGGAACTTGCCAGATTATACTTTTATTATGATCAGAGCCGGACGTTAGGCAAAATGTGTTTTTTTTTTAATATTAGAGATAGGGAAAACTCGGTGAAAATGACATACCTTTTGTAAAATGGATATAACTTTCTTAATAAACAACTCAGAACTGCAAAGTTTCTTCAGTATAATAATAGAACCTTCAACATAAAATTCTAGCTAGTTACGTAGAAACTAAGTGTTACGGTTTGATGACATTAAATGAATAAATTTAGTCTTACATTTTGAAAGGAAAAAATATGCGGGTAAAATGACATATAGAATTGTGGTTAAATGACACATATAGAACAACAAGGTACGCGCAAGAATGTAATATGAGACAGATATCACAGTTGTAATGTGCTTCACGCTTGCTCATACCTGCACATTCCGTATGAGACCAGTTTCCACATAATTCACATTGAACCCACTGATCCTTAGGTTTTGAAATAGAGTGCATATCGTTAAAAAATGCATGCACAATTACTTTCATTGTCAGTGACGTTTACGTCAGTCAATGAGGTCTCCTGTAGTCTTTGTTTTTTTGCACACTCTTGAAGATTGATTGATGTGTTTCGATAGCTTCCTTTTCCTCTAACTTCTTTTTCTGTTCCTTGATAATATAAACTACATGGTAGGATTGTTGTCCTGCGCTTTCGAACCAATCGTTTGAGTTCAATTTGATGTAGACGGAAGCGGAGAAAGTTCTTGGATAGAGACAATGTGAGTTTCACCTTCAGGTGTTGATGAGGTACCAGGCACATTTTTCGGAGTACAGGATGACTTCTCGCATATAATGATTGTACTGTCAGAAACTGTAGGCGCAGAGGAAACTTCTGTTTCTAATGAAGCAACTTGTGTAGATCGACCGTCATTCGTAGACATGGCATCTTTCAAAATGTCGTCTGACCACACTCTTCTCTCGTCAGCAATTCCTTCTATGTCTGGAATATTCATGTTAACTTGACGCTTGTCTGTTGTTTCCACCGGAAGAAATAAGTGTTCAGGGAAATATTGTCATTCAGTGGGTTGATTCCTGTACTTTTGAATCTACTTGGAGCATATTCAGTTGTGGCAGCCTTTGCATATGCTGCAGAAAAAAGACTAGCAATCTGAAGTTGAGTAACTATCCGGTGATTTCGGGGTGACTTCGTAACCAGTTCCAAACTTCTTGATCGTAGTATTTCATCAACGGACCAAAGAACGATACATCGAGTGGCTGAAGGCGGTAGGTGCAATGGGAAGGCAGAAAGAGCATCACAACCGTGTCCTTCTTTTGCATAAACCAGAACATCACAGAAGATACGTCTATTCAAGATCAGTAGAACTTTATATTAGTAGAACTTCACATTGGGTCGGACATAATTAAAAAATGTTGCAACACTGGAGAAACAAATGACCATTTTCCCAACCTGATAGACTACGCAGTACTAATGAACCTGGAGGAGCTGCATCTATGAGATGATCTTTCATGTACTTCCTTGGAAATACCCATGCGGGTGGAACAAAGTTACCAACAGAACTCATGCAATAAATGACAGATGCAATTTAAATAATAATAGATTAATTCTTCAGTAGCTAGAATGGAGCAATCATGCTTTTTCTGCTGCTTAATCTAGGAAAAGTAAGATCTATTTTGAAAGTAAAAGTTAACAGATTTTAGAATATCACCTCAGAATGATAGGATATAATATTAAACGTGAGATACAATGAGTAGCTTCCATTCCTATTGGGTATGTCATTTTACACCAAGACATACCGTGTCATTTTCCATCAATAGCTTACTGCGACGAAATGGCGCATTTCTATCAGCGCGCAAAAAACCGCTAACCAAGAGGGAGGTGTAATATGATAGCTCACTGACCGTAATTCGACAGCCACATATTTTTTTGAATGGTTCCTTAACTTAAAAGTACTTATGCTATTTCTCAGAGGAATAGGGGAAAAACATGTACACACCTACCTTAGCACAAATATCTCCGTCAAAACACAACCTATTCTTGTCTCAATCTACCATTACTCCACTATCACTGTTGCGAAGTAGCGCACAGGGCTGTGTAGTTGACAGACACAAAACACACACCAGAACCGAGAAATACCACTATGTCATTTTATCTGAGTATGCCATTTTCACCGAGTCTCCCCATAGCTATTATAAAAGGGAGTTTATTTTGCCTATTTCTACCTATTTAAGTACGCACAGGGTATCACTGAAATAATGGCACAAACTTGATGAGGTGGTTATTTACATAAAAACAAGAAAAAAGTTCATTTGAAGTAATTCAAAATTATCCATATTTTTCGGATTGTGATTTGTTAGGCCGACCCCCTTACTACGCCATTACTTATGGAGATATGACGCCGTTTGTGATGATGCCGCCTAAAATTTGAGCGTGTGTAGCTTCGAAGCTTAGCAGATTTTGAAATTTCTTTAAAGGTACTTTTTCCCCCTTCTTTTGATGTGAGTAATCGTCTGCCAAAATTTATTCCATCTTGTATAATGACCATATTTGTACTTAAATGATTTTTAATACGTATTTCCATTCTTTTTCGAAAAAAGTCTGCGCTACAGCTAGTGCCTTATCACACATTTAGGAAGAAAATTTAAACGAATTGCCCTTTAATTCTAAGAATAATAATAATAAACACTAAAGAATCGCAACAAATAAGGTGTAAGTTTATTTCTATTAAATTACGTTGCATGTTTATTACAGCGGGATTTGAGAAATAATTTTTCTATTTTCTGACAAACTACCTGTTAAATTTTTGTATGCTAAATTCCAATTGTATTTCTCTCGCCCTTTGTGATTTGTAATGCCTATTTCCCAGTTTGTAGTGTCTGTTTATGTGATTTTAGCACCTATTTTCAAAGTTAAAGTACTTACTTGCCTATTTATTTTCAAAGTCTCTAGTGCCTATTTGCCTGCCTTTTTCAAGGTTTTTAGTACGTAAACATGCAGGCTGTATTTATGATATTCATTTGCTTTATATGTGAAGTTCACCCATGTATGTTGGACATTTAAATACGTGTTAGTTGTCCTCTGAGGCTTTCTTAAACAGTAGTTTCTCTGAAATAAAAAAAAATATTATATAGTCTGCATTTCTTAAAAACAAAAACAAAAAAAACACGTAACCGAAACTGCTGTTTCTAAAATTAAAAAAACGATTTTGCTGCACATCGTCACGAAGAGACGTTGAAATGCGTGTCGCAGTTGATCACATATATACCTCCACCTAATTGGCTTCAATTTATAAGTGAAATGTTTCGTTTGAATGAACCATTCATTTTATCTAAACTGTTGACAAACTAAAATCAACAAACACTTTGTCACCCAATATTTTTATTAAGTGAAGGCTTACGTATTGCATGTGTATTTATTTTTAATGGTCATTTTGAAACTATATCTACCAGATATTGTAGTCTATATATTTTCCACGTGTAATACATTTTTGTATAATACTTTCTCGTGGTGCTTTCCTTTATTTCTGTTTTACTTGATATTCTGCACTCCTACCGGCAGCATGTATACTAAACCACCTCCGTTCTGCATTACCCGTTTTCTCACCCATACACTTAAGTTTTCGAACACTCTCTCACATATAGAATTTCTACAATCCTGTCTTCATTTAGGACTCACATCGAAAGATCTAACCACCTGAAATTCTCCTCTTCGATTTCGTCATATGCATTTTTGCTTCTGAAGATATATGTCTGTCAATCTGACTGTCTTAGAACTCTCATTACGCGTAAACTAAGCCTTAGAACTCTCCAAAGAACAATTATCCGTAATCAAAATCATCCTAATTTCCTTACCATTTTCCCCATATCTAACATCTACCAAACCTTAATGGATGCTTCCCGTCTCCTGATAAATTTAATCCAAATACCTACCCAATCTCTTTCTTCTTTGCTTGTCTTCCTTCTCATAAGGCTCCTCTCTCTCTTCATTCTTCACTCCTTATCCTCTATGTACTAAACTCCATACTTCACACATTAATCAATTTTCCGACAATCGTCACACTTGCCGGAACAACCTAATCCTTCAAAAATTGAAAACTAATATCACAGGTGAATCCGCTACCATAACCCAACCCAAAAAACCTAAACCTTCTCAACATTTCCTCTCCTGTACTTACAACCACCGAACTTAAAATCCTTTTTACTGCTCTTCCTTTTCTCCTTCCCGGCAAATGGAGAATTCTAACCTATACAATAATTTTCACACCTTTGCTCTTAAACTCAGGTGACACTACCACTGGTCAGCACATCCTGACACCTCTAAGGTCACCATCTGCAACACTGCCAACCATTCTCACTTTCATAAATTCTTTCCACCCTCCAGTAAAAACCCTTCCTCTGCAAACTGATCGCTAAACTTGTCTTCATTGACACATTTTTTTTTTATTTAGGGACCCTCCTTGCCACCCCCACCTCTTAGCCTTCTTGGCACAACCTTGTTTCGAGTGCCTGAGGGGCACAACGAATCGGAAATAGATTCTCCACAAGATTGGGGCGGGCCATCCCCTAGTTCGTCTCCCCATCTCAACCCCTGCACGGCATCGAGGTACGGAGTAGGACCTTTTGCTCGTTTACATTTTTATATATATATAAAAAAAAGGAGATAGGAGGGTTGGGGGATATTACCCGCCTGGCTGACAAGAGGACCACTATGAGTTACTCTGACTACTGGTCCAAAGCTTTTAAACAACCTCTTTGTCTCACCTTTTACGCTCCCTCTAGGAGGACCCTATCCAATTCTTACTTTATAAACTCCACACCTACCTCGAATTGCATAGATCCGATGAGGGGCTATAGCAATCTAATATTTCTACTCTGTTCCAACAGTCCCAGGACTCCTAAATTCTACCTACTCCCCGTAATCCCTAAAACTTTCAACTCTGACAGACTCATTGTTTCCAGTGCTCTCGCCTCTCTCTCTCTCTCTCTCTCTCTCTCTCTCTCTCTCTGTCAGACTGTTTTCAGTCTTGTTTCTCCTACCGAAAGAATCTTCGCTTTTCTTGACCACCATCTCCAATCCTTTGTCCAGGCGCTGTATTCCTATATCAAAGTTACCAACCACTTCCTCTACATAATATATTCTATCTTTGACTCGCTCCCATCAGGTTTCATTTGATGTCACGTCAGTGTATACTAATACTCCCCACACCCACGATCTCATTGCCTTGGACATTCTCTCGATACCCGTCCCATTCTCATAAACTTGGCACACCATTTCAGCTGCAGCTAGCTTAGTTTGTCCTCACCATGCACAGCTTTTTCCTCGAAAACCATGATTATCTGCAAATCAGGACACATACGGGGGCACCCAAATGGCCCCTTCCTACACCAATCTCTTCATATAACGCCCGGAGAGACGCCATCTGAATTCCACACCTCTGAAACCTTTCGTCTGGCTTCGCTATTTCGATGACATTAACGTAATTTGGACGAATGGACAATAGCCACTGGAAACACTCCTGCAAGATCTGAATCGCACCTTTCCCGTCAAATTCACGTAGCTCTTCTTCCTAGATGTGGAGGTCTGGCACAAGTACAATCAACTGGAAACTTGACACAGTGATTCTGTTTTTTTTTGTTTCCTTTTAGAGGCATCTACTGGAGTTTTGACGGGCCTAAATAGATACCTTTCACTATAGTCAGTTCAGCACAAGTCTTCAAACGAAGTCTTAACTAGAATGGACTATAGTGCATTGTTATGTTATAGGCCCTCATCGCCTAAGGTCTCATTGCATCGGGATAAGAAATCTAATTTCCTTGAGATATCTTCCGACGGGTTTTGTTCCAAGGCGACGACTCCCTTCCCGCCGTTGCCCTCGATGCAATGTAAGCGACCTAGTATGGAAGATTAAGTGTCCAAGACAGATTTTTCCAGGAGCGTAGATTAAATGCCGATGCTCTTTAGCGCCCGATCTCCCGCACCGGCATATTAAATATTTCTTGAATTGTCGGTGGAATACACCCTGGCCCCTCGTGATGATCTGCCATGGAGACAAGTCATCAGAGGGGCCAGAAATAATAGTCTACTGATAATTCAGAACATACGTTCGGAAAACGCGACTTCGAAAGCTAAAAGTTAAAACATTTCCTAGTAACTGTTCTTTATTGTTGGGATCAGCTTGAATAGTAATTAAATTACTGGATTAACAATGCTTTAACCAATACTGCAATAACAATGAAAAAAATTAAAAGCGATTCTTTCTTTTCTGTTCTCCTTTGTTCATTCAGTACTTACAGGCCGCTTAAGACGACAGCATTTATGCTACGATGACTCTTACGATTAGCAGTAGAGCCAGAGTGTGAAAGCAAGAATGCTACAATAGGGCAAGATGCTATGGTATAAATCCATAACTTTTTTCTTTCTACGCTGGCACACTGCTTTCACTAAGATTCATCGTACGAGAAATTGTATCGTCTAAAGGGGCCTTACTATATTAATTTTATAAATTTTTTAATAAGGTCGATTTCAATACATTAGTCTAGGCGCTAGCTTCCTTCCCGTGTGAACTTTTATGTCTCCTCAATTTGAATGCAGGACCTTATTACATATCCATAGCAGAGTCAAAATCTTTTGGTCACGTGTTCTGGTTCATAGTCATTTTGCCGCCATATTGGATTCAGTGTGGCGGATCGACAATTTCTTTGAGCGCTCGTAACTCAGCCACTTCTTAACAGATTTTGATGATTTTTTTAATTGGGAAGAGGAGCTTACGAGCTATAATTTTGGTTATCACTACCGTTTTGAAATTCCCAGCCATTTTCAGGGAAAATCGAAAAAAAAAAAAAATATATCGCTCTCTTTACTTATTTCTTCAATTCTCTCAGAAACATTAACAGATTTGGTATTTTACAAAATGAAAGAAAAGATGCAGAATTTCATAAGCTTTAATTTGGTGTGCAATACGTTTTTGTTTTAGTACAATCGGCTGAAACTGAAATTAAATTGAAGTAGCCATGGTTAACATTGGCAATCATGAAAATACCCTTTCATGATGATAACCTGATGACAGTAACATGAAAACATCCTTAATCAATTGCCAATGCAGAACTCTCAAGTCGGCGCTCTTTGCACTGTCTCCTGCCTTATTAACAGGTCAAAAAAATTCCAAACTCAAGTACAGAGGAGAAGTTTCGACAGAATTTTTCATGCAAGAACAACCAGACCCTGTAAGTTTATTTTTACCAGCACATCAAGCAGACATGATAGGGACTATGTGTCGTTGCTATCTGGTATACAAGAACGTAAATTTGAATTCAAATCTCATCTAGGATCTCATTCAACAGTATCCTACGAGAAGATTTCCATCGTACTGTCATCGCATTTACGCCCATTCTTTCTTATCAGCTACGGACTTCCAGTTCAATATACAGTTATATGAAAAATTTCAGATTTGATTATTATCGTTAAACCTAAAAGTAGGTACACTTTGGGTTAGTAAGGGACTTTACAAGATAGCAAGAGACAATATTTTTAGGCCAGATGAATATTCAAGTATATTTGTAGGTCCTGGTGGTTTTCATTTTGCAGAAGTAATGTCATTTATTGGGAAATACTTGGAAGGTAGAGTGAAGAATGATTTTGTTGAAACAAGTATTTGGTCCAAATATGTTAGAAAGAGTTTTTGCTGGGAAACATTATTCAAGGGGCATAAACTGATTGTCAATGTGTGCTGAAGCTTCACATCGTTTGCTTCTAACAGAGTTCATCAGATGTGAAAAGAACTTGGAAGTAACTGATGGAGAGTTAAGTGACTTTATGAAGAATACCTTACAGGAGAATACATCTGAACCAGTCACAGAAAGAATGCTAACAATGATACAAAAACACAAGAAGTTTGGAGAGCTGAAATGCAAGCGAAGTGAAAATTTCAAATTATCGTACCAGTTTGATGTTAGTATTTTTTCAATACTAAGAGATTTGACAAGAGCAGAAACGGAAATTTGTACATCAGTGTTATCATGCGAGCTATTCTTATATGCTTTTGCCTTCAGCAAAACTAATTACTCGCGGTAGGCTAGCGTTTTCTTGGAAGGCTGTTTGCAATTGCCAAATCTTCTTCATACCGTTTATTAAGATATAAAGAAGGGTGGTTTGCAATTTAAAATACAAAAAGAAAGTAACGTTACCTCCAGATCAAGCCCTTGCACGAAACTACAACAAGCCAGCAAAAGAGCAAGAAGGTATCATTGGATTTACGAGGAGGGAAGAAGTTGTTCTGCTTCATGGCCTTATCAAACTTGAAAAGGTACATATTTATCAGTGTATTAGAGAGATATGTAGACTAATTTATGAAGATGAATTCTCTCTCCATCATTAATTTTTAAAAGCTACAACTGATTATTATGAGGAATGTGTGAAGGTTTTTTGGGTAAGTAAGAAATATTTTTGATACTTCTGCTAGCAGTGGAAATGCCTGACAAATATCATTACGAAAAAGAAGACAGAAAGCTGGAGTAGTACTGGGTAAGAAGATTGGGAGCGAAGGGAGATATGCGGGGAGATCGGTTGGAGTTGGGATGATTACGGGCACGGTCCAGTTGTTTACGGATGAGGTGTTTGGGATATCCACAATCAGTGAGAGTTGAGGAGAGGGTCCTGCTCGTAGTTTGGAGCAGGTCATCAGAGGAACAGATGCGGGAGCCTCGGACAGCAAGAGCGTATGGAAGAGAGCGTTTGGTATGGTATGGATGGGAGCAATTCAAATGGAAATACTCCATACTGTTGGTAGGTTTGATGGGAACGCCTGTCTCAATTCGATTGTTCTTGAGCCAGACATCCACATCAAGGAAAGTTACGTGTTCCCTCGTGAAGAACCAGGTGAAGTTGGCGGGGAAGATGCAGTTGAGGTTTTGCAGAAATGTTTCCAGAGACTCTTGTCTGTGGGTCCAGATCAAGAAAATATTGTCGATATAGCGAAACCAGGTGAAAGGCTTGAGAGGTGTTTAGTTGAAATATTGGGTCTCCAGGCGTCCCATGAAAAGGTTGGAATGAAAAGGCAGGAAGAGGCCATGCGAGTGCCATGGCTGTGCCTTTGATTTGCAGGAAATTGTGGTTCTCAAAGGTGAAGTTGTTCATGGTGAGGACAAACTGGGCTAGCTGAAGCAGAAATGGTGTGCTGGGTTTACCAGGATTGGGGCGTGTATCGAGGAAGTGTTCAAGGGCAGCGAGGCCATAGTGTGGGGAATGTTGGTATACAGACGTCACGTCGACTGTAGCTAAGATGGTGTCAGGTGGGAGAGGATCAGAGATAGAATGTATTGTGGAGAGGAAGTGGTTGGTGTCCTTGATGTAGAATGGGTGAGCCTGGACAAACGGAGATGGTGGTCAAGGAAGGCGGAGATTCTTTCAGTGGGACAGCCAATACTGGAAACGATGGGTCGGCCAGGATTACCAGGTTTATAGATTTTGGGTAGGTAAAATTTAGGGGTTCTGGGATTGTCAGGACAGAGTGTAGAGACAGTGGAACGCGACAGCCCCTCATGGGGTCCATGTGCTTGGAGATAGGTGCGGATATTATCAAGGAAGGATTGGGTGGGATATTCCTCGAGGGAACGGTAAAAGGTAGGATCTGAAAGTTGTTTCAGGGCTTCGGATCGGTAGTCGGAATAATTCATGACTGCCATGGTGGTTCCCTTGTCAACCGGGCGGATAATGATAGTTGGATCAGAACGAAGATTGAAGATAGCTCTTCGTTCTGCAGTGGTGAGGTTGTGATGTGATAGGAACGTGTCAGTGAAGCTAGGGTTAGCAATGTGTTTGGAGAGGAAGGAAATGCACAGTTCAACAGGGTGGTTTGGAGGGAAAAGGTCTTTACTAGAGGAAGGAAGGAATTTGTGGAGGCTGGGATGAGTTTCGGTGTCAGAGGTTCTGGCGTGAGAGGTGTCAGGATGTGTGGACAAGTGGTAGTGCCACCTGAGGTTACGGGCAAAGGTAAGGAAATCATTAAGTAAGTTGGCTTGTTCAATATGGCGGGAAGGAGAGAAGGAAAGGCCGTACGAAAGGACTTTGTGTTCGGTATCTGAAAGTATGCGGGAAGAAAGGCTGAGGACTAGCTGCAGGCGTTTAGGATTTTTTGGTTGGTTCAAAGTGGCGGGTTCACTTACGTGGTTACAGAGTTGGAGATAAACGAGGTTGGAAGACATGCAACTGCCGAAGTGTCGGAAAGAGTACGTCTTGTGAGTGACAGGATGTACGAAGGAAAGACTGGGATCAAAAATAGA
>JAGDQP010028139.1:691-24393 GCA_022664845.1 Lepisma saccharinum
AACTGATAGAAACAGACCTTTTCTCTTCTCTTTCATGCATAACGTTAGTGTTCTATGGAATTTATTAAGAAAGAAACCATAGGTTTTGTTCATTTTTGTTTCTCCATGTCCGGTAAGGATCTTTTCTACTGGACAATTTGAATTAAACTTTTCAATTTACTTCAACTAGTGACCCTCCTAAAATAAAAGTGGAATTAGCTTTCATGTTTAGGTGCTTGAAATGCGACTTGCTTAAGTTTTTTTTGTTTGCTACGTACTACAAGAAATCATGAATATCTTTCCAGAAGCCAGGACATGCGATAATGATTTCTCTTTAAAAAAAGAAAATTCCAACCCTTGCTCGTTCACGCACACACTTTCAGAATCACACATCTCCCTCTCCACGTCAGTTGGATGGCCTATCTTCTAGGCTTAGAGAAAAATCGTATATAATATAGTCATGTAAAGATTATATTGGCCATGATAGTACGTTACCCTTCAACCCAAAAAAAACTAGTGTTGAAAACTGTAATAGAAAGATATAACCAAATTAGAGAGCTGGATGAAAGTATTTCGGAGTCCCAACTATGTAGCTGTATTGTAACTCTGTTACCTACGATATATCAAAGGCATTTATCAACCGCAAAGATACATGGTTTAATTGATTTGTTGAAAACCGTGCGAAAACTTGAATTCATACATGACAGCAACGAAACCAAGAAGACATTTTCTGGTAATAAGTATCAACAGAATCAGAGACCCTTCGAGAATCGTAACAGGACAAGTAAAAATTGGTGGAGTACAAATACAGAGATGATCTATTTGAGTGTAATCAGGAAGATGAAATACATGAGAAATATGGCTGGGAGAATAAATTAAATTGTTATTGCAACAAAGGTGATATCCAAAGATTAATGGAAGATTGGAACATGCTTTAAGAGATATCAATGACGAGTATGGAAATACTAAAAGGGAATGTACTAGACCGGATAACCTCCAAAGAATTTCGATTGCAGAAGTTGAGGCTATTAATTAACGAATGACAACTACAACGATCAGCTGCAGATGTTGACATGCAAAGCGTGTACAGTCTATAAGGAATGTGGTAAAACAGCTGAGATAACTGGCACGGCAACGGAACATGCAACTCTCAAAGAGGTTCAGAAAGTAGTGAGAAGGTTGGACTTGGGTGCGACTCCTTAAGAGAAACTCCTGAATATCCTGATGAATCATATACAAGTTTTTAGTCAAAAACCAGAATGTTGTAGAGACTTCCGATACGAAATCATAGTGGATACAGACCAACCGATCACCAAAAAGAGTTACCCATTCCCTTTCCATTATAAAGAAAAAGTTAGAGATCAGCTAAGGAAATGGTTAAGCTGGGGAGTGATAGAGCCAACAATATCGCCTCATTGTCACCCTTTGGTGATAGTAAAGACTGTCTGGATCTCATCGCCTTGAATCGTCATGTCCATCTTGAAAACCTGAAAGTGGAAAGTATAGATGATCTCTTTGTCAGGTTGGCTGAGGCTACATTCTTTACAACTTTGGATATATCTTACTCCTACCTCCAACTAGAGTTAGCTAAAAGCTGTACAAACTTAATGTGAATTAATGAATCACTCCCAAGAGGTGGGTGGCTCCCAGAAGCATGTAATTTCAATGCCCCTGGGAGCTACCTACTCTTGGGAGTTATTTATAAATATGGCCCTTAGTCACATTTACATTCGAGGGACAAATGTATCGATTCTGTAAGCTTCCCTTTGGATTTAAAAAACGGCTCAAGTGCTTTGCTGGCAGCGTTACGGCACGTTTTAGGCTCCGAATTGTATCAAAAGTTATTGATATATTGATGATATTTTGATTGCTGGCAAAACAGTTGATGAACATTTATATTATCTTGACCAAGTATTAACTCACTTGCAGGATTCCGGGATGACGCTCAACCTGAGGAATTGTAAATTCTTCGTCAGTAAAATACCTTGGTTTTAGTATCTCTCCCTTAGGCGTGTCTAAGGACGAAGAGTATGTAAGGAGCATCCTAGAATTTAGGCGTCCAACTAAGCTAAAGGAATTACAAAGCTATTTGGAAATGAAGGAATAGTGCGCTAAATTCATCCCTGATTAGGCCAAAAAGGTCGCTTCACTATTTGAACTAGTTAAAAAGGGCGAGAGATGGTGTTGGACCGAAGAATGTGACTTTAGCTTCAAGCAGATCAAGCAAGATATAGTTACAGAAGTTATGCTCAACTATCCTCGTATGGATTTTGAATTTCGTATCATTGTTGACGCCAGTATTGTGAGAACAGCAGCAGTCTTGTATCAGGAAAACAGTATCACAAGTCGAATGTTGAAGCCGTGCGAGACTAAGTACACAATCACGGAGTTGGAATTTGTAGCACTTATACATGCAATTCGCAAATGGCGTAAATTGTTAGTTTGGCACAAGATTTATGTATATAGTGACCATGAAGCTCTGACTCATTTCAGAAACATTAAATACTGGAATAACCGTCCATACATGTCGAATCTAGAGGTTCAAGATTTAGATCTTTCCATCAATTATATTCCGGGAGTGAGTAACATCATGGCTGATGAACTATCTCGAATGAGCGCACCGCAACCGATAGTTTTGGAAGTGAATTTATTTTGACTGGTACCCCATGAGTTAGCCGAGGTTACGTCTAATCAATGGAGTCAAGAACAAAGGAATGCTAACCGCTTAAGCCTTATTTTAATGCTTTAGAAGGAATAGTCAATAGAAAGAAGGTGTTAAGGGAAGCAATGGTATACAACGATGTTATCGAATTTATGTATGTTAAAGTGTATGTTAAATATGCATGGGATGTTATGACCTAAAGTAACCTAATCTAACAAAATTTAAGCAGTAGTTCAGATATTTGGATGCTCGAAATTTAAGTGTCAAGTTAAATGATTTCTCATCTAAAAGGGATTAGCACATGGAAAATTGTGATTTTTCCTCTGAATGAAATCTTGCTCAGCACTGTTTCGATTCTCTCTGTATTTTGCAATATCCCTTCCTGCTTGCTAAATGTTTGCTGTTGCACTTTTTATGATTGTTTAAACCAAGGAGTGAAAACAATCCTGTTTGTGTGTGGTTGTGGCATTATGCAATGTGTGTAGATTAGGTCAGTCACTATGAAATAATTTCTGTACTTGTTTAAACACTTAATGTTTGTGTATGAAGCATAAGTAGCTTTGAAAGCAAATACTCTAAATAGCAAGTGATTACAAAAATTAACGGAATGATATGTAAAATGTTTACTCTGAATTTTTCAGGGTTTCTGGGCTGACCTATTGATCTATTTTTCCTTTAGTTCTACTGTTTAAAGACATGTGCACACAATGTTAAATTTCAGCACTGCAGATATGTAGAATGCACAATTATAATCTCTGTTCTATCCATGAAGAAATATGTTCTCTATCTGTGTATTATTTATTCAACTAATAAAAATTGAGACCAAAAATGCAATAAATGTTGTGATAGTGATTTACCCCGAAAGTTGCTTGGTCTAATAGATTTAAATATATGAAATTTTATTGAGTTAAAATATTTTTGAAATCAGATGTAGCGGTGGTAACATGAAACTAATTTTACTAAATATTGCCCATACTTTGATGACAGCTTAAGCAACCTTTTTACTTTTAAAGGTTTTTCTTTCAACGACATGGTGTAAAGTACTCGAATTACTTTAATTAGATTTAAACTATTAAATACCCGCGGCTGGTAACAGACCCGTGCAGACATCAGTGGGGGAGGTCTGGCCGAACGATAGTTAAGGTAATCGGTTGATCTACGGAAAGTGAGTCCAGCCTGGGCCCCACACACTCAGAACCGTCGTAGGGTACGAGTTCTGGTGTATTTACGAAAAATGAATAATTAAGGTATACTCGAATTATCAGACTCCGGAAATGGAACCGATGACATAAATTTCGGTTCCCGAATTGTAGTAGGAAAATTGGAGTTTAACACTGACTCCTAGCAGCTTCGCAGCCGAGTGCATCCAAGTTGGGTGTTTGACAAGAAATAGTGGGGATAGTGAGCAGAAAAGATTGGCTAATAGGTTCGCTCTGCAGCTGGATGTTCCACCAGAGGAAGGATGAGAGCCACTATAAGTCGAGAACGATTGATATGACCCTCGCTGCTGCTCTCAGTAAATTCAGTAAATGGAAAGATTAAAAAGGAATTAATATAATTTTTCACTTATTTAATCTTTAATTATTTAATTTGTTTGTACAGCAAGAGTTTAAAAAGAGAAAACGAAGAATAAACGTTTTATGCGTAGCGGCAATGCTTTGTATGTACTCAAGTTCAGTAGATTGTCAATAGATGGCAGTACAATTTTGCCAATGGAAGCAAGTTGAAGCTATATGATTTATGTATTAAACAGTTGTTTTGCGATGTAGACAAAAGGTAAAAAGCTTCTTATTGTTGATAATTAAATGCTTAAAGAGTTTTTAATGATTTTAAACTATTGTAGATTTGTTTAGATCTATGAACCGCAATAAGTTATTGTACATGGAAATGTAAATAAGCTTGTCAGGGAACGTTAATGGAACTTTCATTAATCGAATTTATTTTCTGATTTTAAAGAATAAGAATAAAGCACTTAAATTTTATTATATGAGTTTTTCTTTCGGGGCAACTTGCTCTTTGTTGTAAGAAAATCTATTATCTGCTCCAAGGAAGCTGAAAAGCGCCGCAGAGCAGTATAATAGTATGAAAGCTTTAAGACTTCAGGTTTTTACGATTACCTTTGTAGTCTCCACTCTATGTATAGCTGAATATTGATTTGGAGCAATTTGGTAGACCTGGCGGAAGCTATATTAATCATCTAGACGAATGTCATGTTCAGAAATTCATGAAGAACTCAAATCTTACCGATCCTGAGATATTGAATAAGAAGAGCTCTACCGCAAAAGCTGTTATATATTATGTGGAATGTTAGGAATCCCATTACACAACTACGAATCTAAGCGTAAGGCAAGTCCATTACACGATTCACTGATGTCACATTTTAATGCTTGCGTTCTGAGGTTCAGAGCTGCGTTTAGGTGCGCCATTGTATTTCAGCTTCATCTTTGGAAGACCTAGGTGTAAGTGACAGAGTTCTGTTTATGAACTCGTCCAGTGAGATGTTAGAAAATGTAACCAGAAGATAAAAGAATTAAATCTAGCAAAGGAGCTAGTCCAGATTGTTTTAAGTAATCGATCTGTAGCGTACCCTTTGGATACATTTTGTCTTCCTCTCTCCTCCGTCCTTTTCTCCAATATTCTTTTCCCGCCATTTTCTCGTACCTTCAGCCAGCCTACTTGTTCTGTGTGTGTTTCGAACAGGATTTATCTCTGCAAACTTCGTCTTTCTGTTTTGAGGTATTTTCTTTCTTGCTCTCGGTTCATATTGATTTGCCCTTGTTGACCTGAGCTGTCTTTGTTGTTTCCCGTTTATTTTCTCTCTCTTTCTTTCCCACCTTTGACAAACATCCTTGTCTTTCTATTTTAAAGGAAGTGCTTTGTTGATATCCTCGTTTGATCTGGCCCAGCTGGAATTGACAGTGGGACAGTGCGCCTCGCTTGTGCGCTGATGTCCTCCCCTTGTAGGTACATTTCAATTAGTGGTAACTCAGCCTATGGATTTTTCGATTGCTTGAGAATCTTTTGGTTTCGAGATTCTCCAGAAGTTATGCAAGCAGTTACATGTAGATAATAGTGCTGTGAGTAGCGAAGCATCTGTAATGTTTAAGAAGTAAGCTACAATGTTGTCTACATGTTTATATGAAGGGCTGAAGTGTCGAGTTGCTGACAGTTGATTCTAATGTAAAGTTTTACTTTTTGCTTTCTTTAGAATGGATATTTCCTTTTTCTTTCTTTCTTGCTCTCTCTTTTCTTGCTAGCAGAGTGAAGTTTGATTTTTTTCTTTCTTCGAGAGGGTTTGATGGTTTTGCTTTGAACTAGTACTCTACACCATTTGCTCTGCTTTTCTTCTTGCATCCCTTCTTTATGTCATATGGTATAATGGTACAGTATGGGTAAGAAGTATTTCTGCTAACTTTATTGTATTTGAAACCTGATTTAAATGAATATTTATATGAAAGAACATAATTAATTACGTTTGAGTGGTTTATTGAATAAGTCACACACAGGTTAACTAAATGAATTGAATTGTATGGGCGGTAACAGAACTATGGCTTACGCCCTTGCCGACAGAGGTTAAGCATTCGTCTGGTCTGCACTGTCTTATGTTGGCGGGGAGAGATGCTGGTGTCCCCTTGTAATACGTAATTGTTGATACATATTTATGCATTCTTCTTCTTTTGCTTGTGTGTATAATTTTTGTGTGTTTATTGTAACTAATACTCAGCATGCCTAGCGGTTCGCGAGAGGAAAGTGAAGAGACGCGTTGTTGTGTCGGAAAGGAAATCTCGCTGTCTGTTGCGGTAAGTGTTTGGGATTGTACCATCTCTCTTGCCAGTACATTCTGCACTTCATGTACGCGAGTTTAAAGAGGCGCCGTGGTTTCGCAAAGGTTGGGTGACAGTATCACACGAGACAGAGCCTACACAATGTTCCTCGTCTGGTGCCCCACTGAGTCCTAACCCTGAAACAAGTTCAAGTATGATTCACAGTGGGTGCGATCCTCAACAGTGCCTTGATAGGATAAAATAATGTGGAGCACCTCAAGCTCTTCGACTGCACGGAGGAAAAAATGAGGAATTACTAAAGGGCAGTTGAATTAGGTTTCTTACCTATGATTGCCTCCTTCTTCCCCTTGGTTGGCGGAGCTTGGGACTAATAAAGGAATTTTCTTTCCCTTTCGTATTATCTTTCTTTTTCTGTCCAGGGATGCATGTAACAGCCTCACATCTCGTTCGTCATTCGTTTTCTTCTATGACGTCATCTTTCGGACGAGACTGTTTTTTTTTCTTCCTTTAATTATTTTGGTTTTGTATCTGAAATTTTCACGAAGTTTCATTTTCAATAACGTTTTTTGGGTGAATAGAAGGCGAAAATTTCCCCCTTTTTTCGCCGTAGTGGCTTTTCTTAAAATGCCTAAAATATTTTGATTCAATAATAGTTTTAAACTTGTTCTCAACTTTATATGTCCAGTCTTGCGTATTTGTCGGTTTGAACTATAGCAGACGAGATTTATTGTAGCCGATGAATGTTGAATCTATCACAATTTGTGGTTTTCTCACGATAGATGGCAGTAATTGTGGTAGAAGACGTACATGGTAGGTGGACGTGTTTAGCTGTCTGTTAAGTTTAAAAATGAAAGTAAATGACTGAATCGTTTAAAACCACGTAAGAAAGGTGAAACAAATGCATCTTGCATATCTTTCGATTTCTGGACTGCGGAGAGTTGCGTGTAGGAGGTTTTGCTGAAATATAGTAGTAGTACTCACTTTGGCCAAAAATGCTGGTTTAAATCCATGAAGAAAGGTTCATTTCTACTCCAAGGCAGCAGGTGTAATTGTAACGGGGTTACAAATTCTCATGTGGGACTTCTATTGTACAGTGTATGGACTGACCTTAGTGTTGGATTGAAGAACGTACTACTAGGCAACTCAATAGATGGCGTCCACGCCTATACCTGTTCATAACTTGAATACTTTTTATTTTTATGTGAGAAAGACTGTTTTTTCCTTTTATAAATCAGAAACAAATACAATAACAAAAACTGAATTGTTTATGGGGAGAAAAACAACGTAAGTCAACGTTAAATATATGTTATATATCTAACGTTGACAAAAGTTGTGTTTCACATTGTAATAACCCCAAGCTGTATATTCACATGAAATGATTAAAATACAGTTGAGTATTTGCACTTGAGTGGTTGTTTTGTTTGATAATTTTCCTTTCGAGGTTTGTGGAGACCTTCTATAATTAGTCAGGAACGAATCCCAGAATTCAGTAGTTAATTCTCTTGTGTGTACTTGGGAGTCCTGCGTCAACGAATCCAATATTTCTTTAAAAGCGAGAAGTCTGGTCGGCAATCATTTTCCTTGTCTCCTGAAGATGGCCGTTTTTCAGTAAAGAACGGAGCTTTCGATATACGTTATTTTACCTACGAGGGATTACTGTTCTGAGCAACCGTTTGTCTTCTTAATAAGAAACGGACCTCTGAGTTGGTTGTCTCTTGAAACTTTTAATTCCCTCTTAACCTAAGTTGCCCTAGTGTCCCGGCTTGCCGTCGCGTTACCGTGGCGAGTGTCATAGCGGACTCGTTTATGAGGACACAGGGTCACATAATCCAGAGGATTGTACAGGTATGAAATATCAATTCTTGCTTAGTGGAAGTCCTTCCGTCGGAAACGTGGTGTAGTGGGTGGGAGATATCAAATGTGAAGTGGTTCAGATTTACTTCATCTGGGAGTTCTCCGGTGTAGTGAGATTTTACTTTATAAGAAAATCGATTCTTTTTATGCTTAATTGATTTGTCGCATCCAACGTTTTGATTAAATTCTCAAATATTGCTTATAAAATTTTGTCATGCAAATCTGAATTTTGAGCATGATGTGCTAAACCTTAGTACAAGGGGCATTCAGCCCCCTCCCCTGTTTCCAACATGCAGCTTTGCCGATCATTTCTGCTATTCTTTTGTGTGACGAAAACCAAAACGATACTAAATTTTACTTATGAGCTGGTTTTGAAGTTATTCTTTAGACCGAAATATTTTTCAGTATTTTTATTCAAGCGTTATTAAATCAGTGATCGAAATGATAGGATTAGAAGGTGAGGAATTTTACAGCTTGCTTATAGTTTTTCACTTTATCATTACGATTCTTTCGAGCTAACCGTTGAGCGTGCTGAGTGAATGATGATCTAAAGTAAAGTGTATGTTAAACATCGCATGGCATGTTATGACCTAAAATAACCTAATCTAACAAAATTTAAGCAATTTAGATAATGTTTGCATTCTCGAAATTTATGTGTCAAGTTAAATAATTTCTCATCTAAAAGGGTGTAATTAGCACATGGAAAATGGTGATGTTTCCTCTGAATGAAATCTTGCTCAGCACTGTTTCGATTCTCTCTGTATTTTGAAATTTCCCTTCCTGCTTGCTATATGTTTGCTGCTGCACATTTTTTATGACTGTTCAAACCAAGGAGTGAAAACAATCCTGTTTGTGTATGGTTGTGGCATTATGCAATGTGTGTAGATTAGGTCAGTCACTATGAAATAATTTCTGTACTTCTTTAAACACTCAATGTTTGTGTATGAAGCAAAAGTAGTTTTTAAAGCAAGTACCCTAAATTGCAAATGATTGTACAAAACTTAATGGAATGATATGTAAGATCTTTATTCTCAGTGTTTCAAGGTTTCTGAGCTGACCTATTGATCTATCTTTCCTTTAGTTAAGAGTCACTAAAAGAAGAGGACGATTGGCTGATGTAACGTCTTAACGCTTGCGTTCTGAGGTTCACTGCTGCGTTTAGATGCGCTATTGTATTTAAACTTTATCTTTGGGGGACCTAGGTGTAAGTGACAGAGTTCTGTTTATGAACTCGTTCAGTGAGATTTTATTCTTTTATCTTCTGGTTACATTTTTAAAGGAACTAGTCCAGATTGTTTAAGTATTCAAACTACAGCGTATCCTTTGGATACATTTCTCTCTCCTCCGTCCTTTTCTCCAATATTCTTTTTCACTCCATTTTCCTGTACCTTTAGCCAGTCTACTTGTTCCCAATGTGTTTTGAACAGGGTTTATCTCTGAAAACTTCCTCTTTGTGTCTTGAGGTGTTATCAAAAGGCTCATGCTCGGTTTATATTGATTTGCCCTTGTTGAACTGAGCTGTCTTTATTGTTTCCTGCTTATTTTTCTTTTTTCTCTCTCTTTCTTTCCCACCTTTGACAAACATTTCTTTCCCGGCTTTCTATTTTAGAGGAAGTGTTTTGTTGGTATCTGAAACTTTGATATCCTCGTTAGATCTGGCCCAGCTAGAATTGCCAGTGGGACAGTGCGCCTCACTTGTGCGCTGATGTTCTCCCCTTGTAGGGATATTTCACAGTTGACATCTGAATTGATTGTCTGGTTATGTGGTCATAGCTCAAAATGGATTATCCCACGGATATCCCACCAAACACTCAACATCATTTGCAGGGGTGGAAATCCTGTTTTTCCACAGTTCCTGCCGCCCATCCTTTAGGTTCCCACTGGCGTTTGCGTGCAATGTTATGATAGAGGACCCACTTTCCATCCCCTGTCACTATTCTGTCCAGAAATGGCTCACGTCTGTTACGGGTAAGCAGGGAACTGCAGATGTCAACTTGCTGCTGCTTCTGTTGAGGCGTTAACGCAAGGGTACCCATTTTTTAAGTTTCGGCACGTACCCAAGGACCTGCAGATGACGATGAACGGTCGAATGGGTGACAAGGAATTCGCTGGCTAGTTCTTCAACAGTTTGCATTGGATTTGCCTCCACCGCTGCTCGCAGGGTATCGTTGTCCAGCTGCAGAGGTCTCCCTTCTCGTGGCTTATCGGTGAGGCTGGTGTACCCAGACTGAAACTTCTAGAACCACCTCTGGAGTTTTCGCACACCCACAGCACCCTGACCATACACGGCATTGATGTTTCGTGCCGCTACGCTGCCTGAATGTCCCTGGTGAAATTCATACAGCATGACATGCCGTATATGGGCCTCCGACACTGCTATGATCAAACATAAGCCAACTTCCAAAATGTGGAGTAGACCGTTCTCCTTCTACACACTACTGCACAATCAAGAAAATCTCGGCTTGGCAAAAAAAAAAAAGTATATGGAATAAGATTGGATTAGGTTATATGAAAGTGCGAATGCTGAATTTGAGTTGGTTTGATGTTGGTTAGCTTAGGATGAAAATGAGTGATTATGGCCGGTGGACTTGGATTGGTGCTGGAATTGTGAGAGTTGAGTATGCACAGATGCACGTTAATCTGCTTGATTACAAGGTTGGATGGGTGGCCTCGGTTAACTAGAGCCTCATGGACGCGTTGTTTGCAGGTTTCGGTTGCAGAAGTGATGGAAGTCAGGGGATGACCTCTTCAAGGGAGAAAGGAATCGCTTTTCGTGTGTGGTAAGGATGGGAATTTGAATACTGCAAGTATTGCGTATGGTTGATTGGTTTCAAGAGAAAGAAAATGGTGGTGGTGGTGATGTTTTCCGTAGTAACTTCCACGTCAAGGAATGTAGCTTTTTAGTTCGAAATGGAACAAGTGAACTGGACAGTACGGAACTTACTAAGTTGTTCTGTACAGCATATATAAATGATAAAATAAGGTAGAAAAAGATTACTTACTTATTCAAGAAATACAGGCAGGCGCACACAAACTTCATACACCTAGAAAAAAAAAAGTGGCGAATTTTCGCCAAAAGCATGGTCATGGTAAGGATACGAGGCCTCACCCCGGACAGTTCACGCACTCCTACTTTCTACCTATTACCGAAAATCCACAAACTGGCTAACCCAGATAGAGCCAGTATGGTCAGCTATAATTTCCTTAAGCGCTGCCTGCCTACCAACATGACACTTACCACTTCCCAGAAATACTCCGTAAAGTACCTTCTTTGCTTTTGAATGTTCTTCTTCTTGTTACTAGAGATGTTACTTCCTTGTACACCAAGTTTACCGTGTCCATAGTCTAGCAGCTTTGGAATTCTTCCTCAACCACAGACCCAAACCCTATATCCCAATTACAGCTTTCCTTCTAAATCTGGTCATCTTAGTTATCACCTGTAACAACTTTATCTTCGACAATAAACACTATCTTCAGTTCCGAGACACTGCATTCCGAGAAAATGGTCCCTTCCTGTGCCACACTGTTTATGGGTAAGCTTAAGGACAACTTACACACCCAACTTTTAACTCGACTACTTGCGATGGGTTTCTCAGATGACATTTTCAACTCATGGTCTTAACACGTACTAGAACAGTAGAATGAATTCCGTGTTGTCCAGTTCGAAATTATTTTTTTCAGTACCTGCCTCAATACTAGAAATATCTTGGTTGATACTACCCCTTTCCCCTACCATCCCTAATCGGTGCCCACATATGCCGAAGTAGATATATAACCTGCTCCATTCTCATTAATTCTTCTACGGTCACAATCGATACTGCATACTTACACTATCGGCCACTACACCTTAAATCAGTCAGTCCCGGTCCGCGAAACTTGTACCGGTTCTTGGCAAATTAATATATTCAATTATTTAACTTATTTTGTAGATTTCGACACTTCAAAGTTTATATTTCCTTTCCAAAACAACTAGAATCTGAGGATGTGTTGACATCTTTCAAACGTCGAAACTAATTTACTGGCCCTTTCCTGGTCCTTGAAATTTTTCCATATAGTTTCCCGGTGATATCAGAAGGGATCTTCCAGAGATAAATGTTAAAGATGAAAATTGGCTTGATGTTGCCCTGGATAGAATCAGATGGCGAACGTTTGTAACTGCGGCTAAAGAACTTGAATTTATTTTAAGGCCTTTAGGTAACTATGGCTCAGGCCCTATGGATGATGATGGGATGAATTGGTGGAACGAAGAAAGTGGGAGGAAACGGGAGCACCTCGAGCAAACCCAACCACACGGTGTTTGTTCACCACAAAGCCCACATAGCATGAGCAGGAATCGATCCGACGATCCCTAGCACCAGAGGTGAGCGCTCTACCAACTGAGCCACCGCAGCCCCGGCGAAGAATTTACGAGTTCCGTAAGCAAACCGTACCGTAAGTAGGTTAGTTTGCCGATCCATCATTATTAAAAGGTTGAAAAACATTGCCTTACATCTCAATTTTTTTCTGTAATGACTTTTATGTGGAAGAAATAAGCAGAGCCTTGATCCTTCGAATTACAACCACTGCCATTTTTTCACCACAAACAAAGCAGATGCTCTGGTCTTCTTACACACCAAGTCATGTAACACAGTTTCAATTTGCCATTCAGCGTTGCTGTAATCCATATTCTGCCTCCTACGACCAACACCCCATTTGTGGGACGGAGCCTTGATTCATGCTTTGAGGGAAAAAAATGAAACTGGTCATAAACCCTCAATGCCTGCCAATTTTCATCCTTCTCCTTCGTCCCTTCTCATCACAAATGAACTGTCCCTACACTTCCTCCCGTTCGCACCGCATTTTCAACACACAACTTTAAGCGGTCTAATTCTGAAATTAACAAGTAATACATTATTCGTACTTCAAAATTTGATCCGTCGTTCACTAGGTGGCACCCGCCCGCTTCATTCATTAATTTTCGTGCACTTATGTTTCATCCTTTCGTTAGAAAAAACATTGGTCAATATATATGTCCAATATATATTTAAGCCAACCCGAAAATCCTACATGCTTGCAGCCAGTTCTCAACCTTTCTTCCCGCACACTTTCAGCTACCAAACACAAAGTCATTTCGTACGGCCTTTCCTTTATCCTTCCCGCCATATTGAACAAGCCAACATACTTAATGATTTCCTCACTTTTGCCCGTAACCTCAGGTGGCACTGCCACTGCTCCACTCATTCCGACAACTCTAAGGCCAGAATCTGACACCGAAACTCTCCCTCCAAACCACCCTGTTGAACTTTACATTCTTCCTCTCCAAACAAATTGCTAACCCTGGAGTCACTGACACGTTGCAAACACATCACAACCTCACCACTGCAGAACGAAGAGCTATCTCTGATCTTCGTTCTGATCCGACCATCATTATACGACCGGCTGACAAGGGATCCACCACGGTAGTCTTGAATTACTCGGACTCATTTTCCGAAGCCCTCAAACAATTTTCCGATCGATACTACCTTTTACTGTCTCCTCGAGGATGATCCCACCCAATCCTTCCTTAATAAGATCCGCACCTACCTCCAAGCGCATGGATCCCATGAGGGGTTGTCGCGTTCCACTGTCTCTACACTCTGTCCTGACAATCCCAGAACCCCTAAATTTTACCTACTTCCCAAAATCCATAAACCTCGTAATCCCGGCAGACCCATCGTTTCCAGTTTTAGCTCTCCCACTGAATCTCTGCCTTCCTTGATTACCATCCACAACCGTTTTTCCAGACTCTCTCTTCCTACGTCAAGAATTTAACCACCACCTCTCCACAATACCTTCTATCTCTGATCCTCTCCCACCTGACACCATCTTACTTACAGTTGACGTGACGTCACTGAATACCAACATTCCCCACACCCATGGCCTCGCTACCCTTGAACACTTTCTCAACATACGCCCCAGTCCTCGTAAATCCAGCACACTATTTCGGTTTCAGCTAGTCCAGTTTGTCCTCACCATGAACAACTTTATCTTTGAGAACCATAATTTTCTGCAAATCAAAGACACAGAAATGGGTACTCGCATGGCCTCATCCTACACCAACCATTTCATGGGACGCCTTGAGACCAAATACCTCAACTCCACACCTCTCAAACCTTTCACCTGGCTTCACTATATCGACGATATTTTCTTACTCTGAACTCACGGACAAGAGTCACTGGAAACATTTCTGCAAAACCTCGAATGCACCTTTCCCGTTAAATCACTTGGGGTAACTTGGTCCTTCTCCAGGGAACTAATAACTTTCCTTGATGTGGAAGTCTGGCTCCAGAACAATAGACTTGAGACAAGCGTTCACATCAAACCTACCAACAGTATGCAATATCTACATTTCAACAGCTACCATCCATCAACAGCTGCATGTAACTCCCTGCAGCGCACTTTCTTCTTCTATTCTCTTCTTCGCTCCGTCTCTAGTTGCACTTTTATTATATTTTTCAATATTGTTTCTTTACTCTCCCTTTTCCACTTCGTCTTTATTATATTATTATTTCCCCTCCCCTCGGATATTTTATCCTCTTATTCCTTTAGGAAGCCTCTTACCTACTCCTAGTAACCTCCGCATTTCCTTCTCCAACCCATCTAGTCCTTTTCCCGCCTCCATAGCCCAGCCACACTGTTACCCAGCATCAGTTGACAACATGGCGTCTCCTTACCACTAGTCCCTTACCAGTCTGTAATATCTTGATGAAGATCACATTCACAATTTCCACTTAGCAATAAACACTGTTAAGTCACTTACATTTTTCGGCTTCAGCCGTCATCAGTTGTAGACAAGAAAGTAGTTCACTTAACCCAAGTTCACATTTTAGAGGGATAGAAAAACAAGATGGCGGACGTCCACATCATAAACAATTGACGACTGTTATCCAAGATAATTGAACCAATTACTATATATATGAAATCTCAGTGCCAACCAATGTAATACAAGCAAATCAGATTACTTAATAGATGATTGACAGTTTCAACCAGATCTAAAATCCATCCCAACATTTCGAATGTATCTTATGATTACATTTACACACCAGCATATAAAGATCGTGGAGTTTCCAAATGAATATTTATTTCCTTGATTCATATAATTAGATTGTACTAACACAAGTACCCGTTGTATT
The DNA here is from genome assembly GCA_022664845.1 of Lepisma saccharinum. Classification (NCBI taxonomy): domain Eukaryota; kingdom Metazoa; phylum Arthropoda; class Insecta; order Zygentoma; family Lepismatidae; genus Lepisma; species Lepisma saccharinum. The sequence continues at coordinate 16,123 of JAGDQP010028139.1, forward strand.
CAATGTTACATACTTGTTAATCCTAAAAACGAGAGAAAGAGATTAGATCACTCAATATACTCGATTAAACCATAGTTAAATATCTATTACATTACTATCAGAACTACACATTTCATTCTGGAATCGAACTAATACCCTTTATTTTTCGCAAACTTACGCATAGACAGCATTATCTACAATTTCCTTTCTTCCTTTCTTTATATGGATTCTCTGGATGAATTATATTACATCCACTTGAGAAAACCAGCAGTTAATCTTCTACAACCATTATTGGAAATCCCATAACAATACTTAGTGATCTTTCCAAAACAAACAATACTCAAATTGGACTTTTGTATGATAATGTGTTATTGTATTCTCATTTTAACTGTTTCTCATTGTTATACAATGTAACAATATACTCTCTCTCAGAGAAAGAAAATTTTAGTGCATTAACATACTGGTTAACCTAACCTACAATAATATTACATAACGTGCACTATAAATTAAAATTCAAAACATACTTAACAGAAAATCAATTGACTACAAATTATCTGTGCCTAATACAAACAGCTTAATGTCATTCATTTTTCCTTCATCTGACGAAAATCTTCCACCTATTTTTGTTTTTTTCTTGTTTTCTTCCTTGTTTCATTTAACTTCCCGTTTTTCTGTACTCTGTCAGTTGCTTCCAAGTCCTCTGAACTACTTCTATTATTTACTTTTGTTATCGACCGTGCATCCGAACGTTTCTCTCTTTTTTGTTCAAGTCGGTGTTACTTCATCCCACATCCAAATCATATCCATTGCACTACTGGTATGCTGTGCGTGCTTATCATTGGCTTCTACCCCTTGACACGTTATAGCATTTATAACAAACTGTTGTTTATCCTGGCTGATCCCTTTAGTCAATGCAACTCCCCTTACTATCGATATTTGAAATCAATTTTTCGAACCTTTCTGACCAACGATTCATCAATACTTCCCACGCTTTTAGACACAACGTAATTTGTTCCATGACCTTGATTTCCTCGACTGATTTAGGTCTTATGCTTCTACTCCCGATAGTATCCTCCACATTGATCATAAAATCGTTGTTCTCGTTTCCTCTTATTAGTTGCGTTGTTCTTTCCACTAAAATCATATTTTCTGTAGCGTTTTCTTCCTTAATATTTAACAGTCTATTTCTCCAGGAACCTAAGACCTGATCCAATCCTGAAGATAGCATATGGCATTATCTGAGTTGTACACATTATCCAAGTTATTGTATACCTCTGATGTTTGAATACATGGCAGTCGGATCTTTCCAGTAATTGGCAATGTGTGGTTGTCCAATCCCAGCAATCTTATTTGACATCTTTCCAATTTATTTTGTATTCCAAGTTGCTGCTGTACTTAAGACATTGTAACCAGCACCTGAATCTGCCATGACCTCCAAATTTTGATTATGTGTTTTAAATTCCAAAAACACTGCCTTGGATGATTTAATTGGACAATCTTGATGTACACATGCAAACCAAATACCAAATCCAGTTTTCACATTTATGATATCTTCAAATCCATTTTAGTTGTTACTTCCAGATCTAATGTTTTAACAGTACTTGGAATTGACTATCTTTTTTGTACACACTGTTTTTAAAATGTCCATTTCTCCTGCAAAAATGGCATATGGCACCATAAGCGGGACATTTACCACATAGATGATCTCGACTACAGAATTTGCAACTTCCAGTTCGTTCCCTTTCTTTGTTATAAACAAATGCCGTTTGAAGTGGCTTACTGCCTTCGTCAATGGCTTGTATTACACCTGAGTACTGACTCTGCCAAGAATCTACTGTTACATTCTAATGCTTCATGCTGCCCTGCAATTCGGATGGCTATCTCCCACATATTCGAATCGTCACACACTAAACGTTTAAGGTAAAGGCACCAGTTCTCGGCATGTTAAGGTAGATTTTGCAGAAATTGCTTTCTATAGATCTATATGTAAGAAACAATCCTAGTTTTTTCACTTCATTAGTAACTTTAGGTCTCGTGCGATAATGTAATAGCATAAATCTATCCGATAATTTGCATTATAGTGATAGAATTACGTTTCTTTACAACCCTAATTTTGATCCAGTAGTCGTCACCCTAAATTTTGCTATTCCCCTATAGTCGTCACACCAATGCACCAGCAGTAGTCACCCAATGTACTACAAACATTAGTTTGGGAAATATGTATGATATCCTCTTTTTCATCTTCACTGGATCTGAACCTGGCAAAATAAAGGGTGCTTGAAAGAAAAAGAGGCACAAAAGACTTACTAGAAGGTCCTCTGAAATTCTTCTAAAAAAAACCTGAGTTGACTTCCGGTGAACATGCAGGAATTTAAATTTTGAATTTTACTAAGGCTACTCCAAAGTGAGGCTATAACTATGATTTTTTTTTTTAAAAATTAACATCATAGTAAATTAAATGTATCACTTTCTGGAGCAAAAATTTTAAGTAGCAATTTTTCACCTGTAATCGTCACCCGTGACGAATATTGGTGCAAAGTATGTTTGACTTGCACCAGTAGTCGTCACCCCCCAAAGCAGAGAAAGTGGCAGTCAAGGCACGCAAACTTTTAATCTGATAATTAATTTGATCATTAAAGAGGCATTTTATGCACATGTAAACATCAGGTACTTATACGTAAAACTTCAATGTTTATTTTTTAATATCCACTTGCTTAACACTTATTAGTAATAAAGCCATGCAAACAGCACGAAACACGAACTTGTCACCCAAAACAAAGACATTTCTACTAAACTAAGTAACGCAATAAGCATATTAATGGTACTGGTTACGTACCAGATTATGATTGCTAACTTTGTCTGTTTTTGTCACCAAACAATGAAAGTTTTTTTTTTATTGTTACTTGTTTAGTTAAAACATGGCGACCACTGGAGCAGTGACGAGAACTGGTACCTTTACCTTACGCAAAGAATTATCCACTATACCCAACAGTTGATTTTTTAATGCTTCGTGCTCAAATGATGTAAACTGACATTTGCTAGCCTGTAATTTCAAAGCTGCCCATGGCTGGCCTGTCCTGTAATTTCGGTTGTCCATGACGTCGTTGTATTTCGTACGCTGCTTCGGCCTCATTGTAAGACAAAGATTCCACTGATTTAGGGCTTACTTCTTCTTTATGTTTCTTAAACTGCATCCACAGGTGTTAACAGAATTTATATCTATTTCCCATCAGTAATATCACTTTGCAAAATATTCTGTATCTATCCAAATATGAATGAATGGATTTCTGTGTTTGATCAAAAATATGAAAACAAAACTGACTTGTTGCAGTGATCTTTTCAAACAAACAAGACTCAAATTGGACTTTTGTATGATAATGTGTTATTGCATTCTCATTTTAACTGTTTCTCATTGTTATACAATGTAACAACGACGTTCTGCGCGTGCGCAAGTACTGATGGGAAACCGGTTTTGGAACTGGCTATGTGTGTTAAAAATTGAGCTGGGTACAATAAAATAAAACTAGGAATCAGTAAAGGAAACGTAGTCAGGAAAGTGGAATACAGTACAGAAATTGCAGTCGGAGAAAAAGGGATACAATATAGAAATGGAAAACGTACCCCGAAAAAAAGTGAGATATAGTATAGTAGCAAACGCAATGAAAAGGGAGTAGGTTACTGAGTCAATAAAAAAAAGTGGAAGTCAGTATAGAATGTCTACACCCACACTTCCCCTTCGCCCCAGCCTATTCCCTTTTTTTTAGTGTGTTTTCTATACTGACTTCAACTTTTTGCATTTACTACTATAATATACCCCGCATTTCTTCGGGATACGGTTTTTAGACTAAATCCTACTTTTTTCGGAGTGCCCTTTCTATACTGTATCCCGCTTTCTCCGACTGCGATTTTTATACTGTATTTCACTTTCCTAACTACGTTTCCCTTACTGAGTCCCAGATTTTTCTTATTGTACCCAGCTCAATTTTTAACACAAACCACCAATTCCAAAAACCCGTCTCCCATTAGTACTTGCGCACGCGCAGAACGTCGTCATTTTTTTCTGATGTGGACATCCGCCATCTTGTTTTTCTACCCGTTTTCTAAATTGTGAACTTGTGTTAAGTGAACTTCTTTCTTGTTTACAACTGATGACGGTTGAAGGCGAAAATTATAAGTGACTTTATAGTGTTTATTATTAAGTGTGAAATTGTGAATACGATCTTCGTCAACATACTACGTAAATACAATTCCTCTCCTCTCTCTTGAAATTTCACCTAATATATTGCCAATCTGGCCTTCTCCTATATGTACTTTATATACAGGGTGTTCCATTAATGCGTACAAAAATTTAAGTGAGTACCTGAGACGGAACTAAGAAAAAGTTGGTAAAAACGGGTGTCGAATATTCAGTTCTTTCGGAGCTATAGGTTGCCGAATGCGTGGGAAAATGAACTTGAGAACGGATTATTTGGAATACGAAAAATCGGAGAGTAGGTGGTTCAGAAAATATTAGAGGAAGTCACACTCGGGCTATCCAAAAATGCATATTTGAAAATCCTACAAGGGATTGCCCAAAGGAAAAAGGGGATTCCCAAAAATTCTTCAAAGTAGGGTCAAAAATTGCATAAATGAGAGGATTTCTAGACAGGTAACAATAATTCGTTTACCGCATGTCTATTTTTCAAGTAGAGTCCGTATGCGGAGCGATTTTTTAAATCGTGCGGGATTATATAACTGTGAGAAGTATGAGTAACAATAATTCAATGAACAGTTAGACTATTTGTCCCAAAAGAGACAGTGTGTCATTTCTCAGTCGAATGGCGGTGATTATGTGAATAACAGATGCAGTGTAAAGTAAAAAGGTGGTCGGGTGGGAAGTGCGCGGGTCACGATCCTTCGGTGAAGAATCCCGGTGGCCCATTCAACCTTGTCAGCATTTAGTATCATGTGATTATCTCTGAATTTGTAAGGTTGAATATGGTACCTTAAAATGTTGAAACCGAAATCGGGAAAGACTTAATTTCTATGCAGATCCAACAGCAAGAGTTCAATTGTAGTTGGTTGTCTTGCTTAACAGGGAGAAAAACACAATGGCATAACTGCTTGGTATAGACTAGTAGCTACGATCGCAGACATGAAATAAGCACAGGGGAGAAGGCTCGTGTTTGTGTCCCGCTCAGGACAAACATAAGGTTTTCAGAATGTTCATGTATTCCGTGTCCCATAATGCGAACACCGGGGCAATACACTGAACAGAGGCACTGATCGCTACCCTACCCATTCCATTCCACTGGAGAAAGCTCCCCGAGGGACAACATCGTACATACGTAACGATGTGGATCCTTCAGGTGCAGGTAAAACTAGAATCTAATTGGAAAGTTTCACTACATTTGTAACCATACTGTTACTGCTAGTAGTTAATAATAATAATAATTGTGGGACTGTTCATTGAATTAGTTACTCATACTCCTGACAGTTATGTAATCCCGCACGAATATTTAAAATCGCTCCGCATACGGACTTCCGGGTGTGACTTTCTGTAATATTTTCTGAACAGAATACTCTCCGATTTTCGTATTCCAAATATTTAGCTCTAAAGTTAATTTTCCCACGCATTCGGCAGCCTATAGCTCCGAAAGTACTGAATATTTGACACCCGTTTTTATCAACATTTTCTTAGTTCCATCTCAAGTACTCATCCTTAAATTTTTTGTACGCATTAATTAAACACCCTTTACATATACGGATTGAGGGGTCCCGGGGTTCGATTCCCGGCGCTGCTAGGGATTTTTTCCAAGGTGTGTGAATTTGGAACGGTGCCCACCCTGCATCGTGATGCAATTGTGGAGCTGCTATGAATAAAAGATAGTGGTGATCACAGTGAGAGCTTAGGCACTCCTCTCCCAACCCGTCTGATCAGTGTGGGAGAAGCTACTCCCTCCGGGGAGAGGCCTCATCCAGTAGTGGATCGAATATGGCTGTGATTTATTATATATATATACCACCCTAATCACCCTAACTTCAACCGACCTCCCCGCGAAGCTCCCAATCTTCTCACCCAGTACCATCCTAGTACCTGCAGGCCTTCCAAAAGCTCCTCAAACTGGCATACCCCATACTCACTGCGTCACCTGAAACTGAAAGTTTTTTCCCGTCGTGTCCCAAAATAGTCTACCACAGACCTCCGAATCTCAACACAATTCTCACCAGAACTGGAAGCAATCCCGCCCCATTCCCCAAAACCTGGCAAGTGCAATAGACCCCGCTGCAAAACCGGTCCTATTTTTGATCCCAGTCTCTCCTTCGTATATCCTGTCACTCACAAGGCGTTTTCTCTCAGAGTCTGGTAGTTGCATATCTTCCAACCTCGTTTATCTCCTACCCTGTAACCTATGTTCAGCATTCTACGTTGGCGAAACTCAAACTCCTCTAACATTCCGCATCAACAACTATCGCCACTGCTGCAAATCTCAACTTCCGCACCTCCCCATACCCGAACACACTTCTTATCACGGCTGCGCCTTTGACGAAACCTTTCGAGTTAGAATCCTGAAAAGTCCTGAACCCTGACTCACCTGCCACAGTAAGGAAGAGATGGGAGCAGACGTACATCTCCATCCTTTCCGCCAACCATGAACCCAGTCTCACCTGTCTGGAACTCCTTGCAACGCGGTGCCATCTTCTTCCGTTCATTTGCTTGTTCCGTCTCTAGTTGCACTTTTATTTTATCTTTCCACATTGTTTCTTTGTGCTCCCCTTCATCTTCATCATTATTGTTATTTTTATCATTATTTCCCCCCTCCCCTCCGATTCTTTATCCTCTTATTTCTTCAGAAAGCCCGTTAAATGCTCCTAAGCTTTGAACTTTCTTCTCCACTTGGTGTTTTCACCGACACATCTAGTCACCTCGCCTCTTTAACCTGGCCACGCTGTCACCCAACATCATTGGCAATATGGCGTCTCCTTAACACCACTCCCGCACCTGTTCGCTCTGTCCATTTTCCTTCCTACCAGTTGAAAACGCAATTGAGAAGCGTACTAATTTTTTATAGTGTTTGTGAAGTTCGTGTGCTCCTATCTCAAGAGTTCACAGTGTAAGTATTCTTTTTTTCTACCTTGTTTATCATATTATATATATAGTACATTTATGATAAGAAGGAAGGCTACTTACAGCTTATTGTTCCATAGGTGAAAACATACACTTAAACACTAATATATAAGGAGTACTTGCGATATTTCGGTATTAATACCGTAGATTTGCTGTAGAGGAGGAGAGACGCACACACGTGGGTAGAACAATAGACTAGGATGACAGTAGCGACACGTAGCGTACGGCGCATCGTTTGGAGCACAGTTGACTGCTGTATGGCGCGTGAAACAATTGACAACTGTACAGCGTGTAACTCCGGAATACGATTGTGTAAGAAAAAGTGTTGAAAATGCGGAGAAACGGGTATAAAGTTATTGAAGGTTAAGTCCAGGATACATTTTCGCGCTTCAACCATGAATAAAGGTCTCCTCCCACAGATGGCGTGTTGAGGTGCTAATCGTAAGGGGTAATATGTGGATTATGGCAACCAGTAAAGATTGATTAAAATTGGTGTTGTGGGAGACTCGGTGTGTAAGGAGACTGGGGCATCCGGTTCGTTGATAGTACAGAAGTGACGATGGTTATTAATACGAATGTGGAGAGCACCACCTGTTTCCCCCAAATAAAAGACATCACAGAACTTGCGCGTTAGGATGTACATTAAATCAGAGGTGTGGCATGCACCCTTGGGATTTAGGGTGTACCGGCAATTAGCAGTATTGATAGTGACTGTGAGGTAAGTGATGAAAATGGAGCAGGTCCTACATCTAGGTCTCATGCATGCATGGGCGCCGGTTTGCGGTGATGGCGAGGAAGGATTCGTACGGACAAAGATTGGGTGGATGCTGAAAAACTAATCTCGATTTGGTGGGAAATACTGATCTTGTGTCTGGGAGAATGTGGCAATGAGAGTGTAGGATCTGTATGACCTTGGTTAGTTTACGATGGAACTGGGTGTTTAGAGCCGGTGGGTTGAAGGTTTGAGGGGGTTGAATATGTGAGGATGCACGGGGAATCTGTTTGTTTACAAGGTTAGATGGATTGACTAGAGCTTCCTGGTGGTTTGCTTGTAAGTTTCAGTAGCAGAGGTAGTGGAATTTAGGCGTTGTAATCTGAATGCAAGGGAGAAAGGAAACGCTTTCTTGGTGTGGTAAAGGTGGGAACTTAAGTAGTGTAAATACTGCATGTGGTTGGTAGGTTTT
>JAGDQP010028140.1:0-14689 GCA_022664845.1 Lepisma saccharinum
AACGAAGAAAGTTCCTCTTTTTTAATAACCTCATGTCACTAACAAAAGCGTCCGTTACAAACAAACATCCGTTGGTTAAAATATTTTTCTGGTTCGTAATTTTTGACACCTCTCTTGTTTGATGTTGATGTATTTAAGAAATACCGGGAGATGCCTTCCTGAAACGCTAACCTTTGGGTTGGGAGTGCCTTTCTTTATCATGAAGTTGTTATTCTAGAGTGTTTTCAGTGTGTTGAAATTTTACTCCCGGTAAAAACACTATGAATATATAATGTGGTGAAGTTCCAAAACGGTTTATACATCCCGTCTCTGTTCATGAAGGGTTATAATCTCTGTTGATCGCTCTTACTGCCATATATAACAGAGCGAATTAAACATGGCCACACCCACGCATGTTTCTTTTCTTTAACACTACAAGATACATACACTTAGACAACACATAAGAGACCGCACACCAAACTCAGTGGCATTGTTATATATACACGTATAGATATATGCATGTACCCAACTAAACTGACATCCCAAGTTGGTTTTTGCTCGCCACTGTCATGTTGTGATGGGGTTCTATGTTTTTGAGTGCCCCACCCTGTATATAAGAGGGGGAGACCACCCAAACAGGCCAGCGAGTGAAATGCCAGAAGCGTACCGGACGGTCGGAAGTCAGAAGAAGGAGTTCGAGAAGAGAAAACTGGTGCAATCAGTAGCAGTTGCAGGCAGCGGACACCGCCCGATGTGAAACTAGCCACGCGTGGAAAGAAAACCTCTTTCTAAAGCCAACCCACCAACAAACACCCTTGACACTCGCACCTCTCTTGATGCCGCCTCGAGTGATCTTCTCAACGTAGTAGATACTCTTCTGTGGTTATTTGTTTCGTGTGAGAAAAGGTGTAACATATTACACCACTACAGTAGCGAAACGCCTGTTGATTTCAATGGGAAATGTGGATGGATATATGAACACCGTACCTTCACATTCTACACTAAAGGAAAAGATCCACAAGAAATAGTGTAGATAAAAAAGTGAGTGATTCATGGGGGATGTGGAGGTAGCGCTCCACATATTCTCGACCTATGCCATGAAGTGAAGTGAGTCCTATGCTCTACCGCCTTTACCTCCCAAGGTGCTCAGGAGTACCAAGGACACTCTGGTACTAAGTTTAGTAAGAGGCTGAGTACACGTCAGAGCGCCAGGCATGGGAGCACTGAACAAAAGTCTCCAGCGTCTTGGGCGGGATTTGAACTCGGGCCGTCCAATTCGTAGTCAGACTCGCTACTGACTGAGCTACGGCGATTCCAGAACTAACAGTCCGAACTTTAAATTTAGCATGCGATATGCACGGTAGCAATAACACTTATGTACTTAGTTTTTTGTTTGTATAAAGTATAATATTTTTTAACATTTATAGTTACTGTTAGTGCACGAAGCTTATGTGGAATAATTCTGTACAATTTCACGCTTGTATCTGTTATAGTTCTGAAGTTTTAGCGAACTAGTTTTTTCTTTCCTATTGTATTTATTCACATCAAGATGAAAAATTTCAGATCTCGTTACCGTGAGAAATCACGAGTTCGGTGGCTAGTTCGATCAACCGCCAACTATAGGAAAGAATACTCTTTGGATGTTGTATGGCGTTTTGTTAAGTACTAATACTTAGTTTGGTAAGAAAGAACCTTAATATATTAACAGATGGAAACACTGTGTCTTTAATACTTTAGTCAAACAAAGTACTCTCAAAGAGTCCCCCACGTGTGAGTTTGGACGTTTGTATATTTCACGGGTGATGAGCTTTTCACCAAATAATATTACATTATTTCTTCACACCTGTGGCTGAAAAGGTTTTGGCCTTTGAGTTGCGACATACGAACACATCCTTCCTTACCTACATACACGCAGAGCGAAGAGCCATCCAACAAATCTACTCCCTCTGTGTATCACAATGAGATACTCGCGTACTCCTTTTTCTTGTGCCATCCTGTGTTAGCTTCTTATACCGAAGAATGTCGTGGGAGATGTAACGCGGAAGACTGACAGTGAGTGATGTCACACATTTGTCCTTTTCTTGCTTCTTTCTTTCTCTCTCTCTCGCCTACGTTCACTGGAAGAATGTAAAAAAAAATAGCTAGATCCAACAGGTAAAGAAGGAAATAGAAGTAGTTTTCCGGAACTATAGTTGTCACAGTATTGTTTCCGGCCTGACCACACCTACACGTCACGTGCTCCAGAAAACACGTGTCCGCACTGTTGCCAATTCGCTTGCACCTCAGAACATCTCCTCAGCCACAGTTATTGCTCTCTCCTGTTTTCTTTCTATATTCAACAACAATGTAAGGCAGTTTAGCCACGTTATGCAACTAACCAGCTGATAAACTACCTACAAATGCAAGATTTATGCTTGATTTGGCAACAGTTGAAACATTTTCTATTCTACTATGTTATGAGAAGCCAATGACAAGGGTGATGTCTTCTGCTATTTATTGCTTCCTGCTGTATACCGCGGCGACCTTTTGGGCTAACTTTGACAATTTCTGGAAGGTAAGAATAGCTGATCCGTCATGTACACAGTACTGATTTCAGGTTAGGTTAAGTCGTTAAAACTGTAAAACAAACCATCACACTTCTTGTGGCAGGTATAACGTTTTATTACTTCTTGGGTAAGGTATACTGTTTAGTCGTATATGCCTCTGCCATTTTGTCGACATCGAAGAAGAACTTGTGATACGCATAGAGCGAACTAGCTGTCGCAACCCGCACCAACGATTTGATAAACACTCACCAATAATTTTGGGGTAATACAATCCGGTCATTCCACTGAAAGGAACACTGTCCAGCTTACGGAGATAATTATCTGGGTATAGAAGCAACTGTGTCCTCGTTTTAATTTGAATTTAATTTTTAAAGCCTTTAGGTAATTTTGGGTCAGGCCGGATGGATGATAATGAAATGATTAGTGGAATGAATAAAGTGGGAGGAAACGGAGAACCCCGAGAAAATCCACGGTGTTTGTCCACCACGAAGCCCACATGGCACGAACAGAGTTTGAACCGACGACCCCAAGCGCCAGAGGTGAGCGCTCTAACCGTTGAGCCTTGTTGGTGACTGGTAACGATCATTGCCTTGCAAATCAAGTAATACCAAGTTCGATACCCGATGGGGACAGAGGTGGTACCCACTTTAAACTGTAGGTCCAAATAACGTCCCCTTCATCGGCTCACTTTTCCCAAGGACCATCAATAGACCTGTCTCCAGGTAGAGCACCCACTGTGGATGACTGGTTTCGTTCATCGCTTTGTAACCAAGAGGACCTGGGGTTTGAGTCCCAGTTAGAATAGATTGGACATTGTAATTTAAGTTCTACTTTCAACTGTAGGTTCTGCCATTAGGATCTCTGTCCGAATCCAATAGTAAAGGATAGTTGGCTCACCTTGCTCAGGGACCTTGTAGTCATAGAACTGTCTATGAAGAACACCGGTAATTATGATAAGAAGTAATTAATAGTCACTGGAAAGAGTGGATGACAGAATTTCCCCTGACGAAACTAGTAGAAGAATTGGCGAAGGGCTATAATAGCTACCGAAAGTCCAAACATACAATGGTTTCATTCAAAATAACTTTAACTCGCCATCAAGTAATGATGGCGACAGTCCTAATGAGGCCAACCAACTCAAACACTAGGGGTGTGTAGGAAATTATTTTCAGTTCTGGCAATACCAGAACGAGAAGAGAAAAATTCCCGAAAATCGAAAAATTTTCGGGATTGGAAATCATTAGGAAATCCCGAATAATCAGGAATTCTCGGGACTTCCCAGCCGATTGGAAATCCCGAAAAGTCGATGTCGAATTTCCCGAAAATCGAGACCGACAGAGGAATCTCCCGTCCCGAAATTTAGACTACACCCACTCCTCTTGCCAAAGCTCTTTAAGTGAAATGAACTGAGACTTAACTGGCTGGGGGGTCTACCGCATAATACTTCTATCGAAAGAAATTTGTTAAAATTCAGGGGTGAGGGAGATTACAAAAAGGACATGACGTAAACTTTTGAGGGTGTTTCAGGATCCTAGCCTTACTACATCTGTAGGGGTGTCAATGCAGAAGAAAAGTTAATAAATTACTTTCCATCCGGAATAGAATGTCAAAATAATTGAGAGGGCCGCGAGAGGGAAAGCTTGAATGTGAGTGACTAGAGAGTTAGGGGGGGGGGGGGAGGGGGGGGATTGTGATAGTAGGTTGCCGTTAGATCCAAGAGCCATTGAAAAAGAGAATGAAAGAAACCTGGCATCAATGGCTGAAGTTGGAGGCGCCATCCGTTCGTTACCATGACTACGAGAAGCAGACACGGAAATGATATAAGATCCTCAGGCGGGCGACACTTTTATCGGGAAGACTTGTATTAAAAAGAGTAACTGAAAAAGGGATAGAGAATGAAAAAAAAAAAGACGACGACAATCTTACTCTTTGAAGAAACTCCCTAAACTCGAAAGTTTTCGACCTCTTGTCTTCTATTTTTTTTTCTATTCCCAGAGGCTGGGATCGAATCGCGGAGAGGGAGGAGGCCTCCAAGAAAGTTTGTCCCCAACATTGTCAGCAGCAGTGGAGCAATGCAAGCGGGCGTAAAGGATTGTTGGTGTAAAGTTAACTTTCGCAACATCAGCAGACTAGCCTCATTTTGTTCCTAAAACTAGTTATTTTTGTTCTTTCTTTCCTTTCTTTCTTTCTTTTTATTTCTTTTCGGATCTCAAAAGTACTCTGCGATTGAGATGTGGACGCCTGGAACCTAGAAATGCTAAGACAGAAAGTAAATACAGTGATACCATCTTCGAACAAAATAATCTATGACAGAAACACAAATCTAGATATGAATTTAAAAAAAAAGGGGGAGAAGGGTTTTCTCAGAATGCTATATTTTAACAATAGTGACGTTTATAGCTTATGGCCATCAATATATAGAATGCTGTGTTTTTCTTTCAGCCGAAAAGTTAATGCTCCTGATTTCGGTGCGAGTGATGGCGGGTTCGATTCCCAATGGAAGCTCATGAACACTATGCGGTGATCATCCAGCATCATAAAGACTAGTGGATTCCGGTCACAGAACCCTGGAAATCCGGAGATAAGAGCCGTTGCGATCATCACGCACCACCCAATCGAAAGAAACTCGTGTGGCACACCCGGTTGTAACAGTGTAGTTTACTACCCCAAATAATAAAGATAAGGAACCTAAACCGGTGGTCTAGTGGCAATAATGACTAATTTTGGGACAGTACTGAGGATTCGGTACAGATTAAAGCTATGCTCGCTGCCATTCTGTCTTGATATTTTCCTTAGTCTTACTAGGTAAATGTCAGGATGGTACACTAAAAAAAGCCTGGCCACAATTAACTTACCGCACCCCTTTTTCTGGAAAGGAGTTCGTCGAGGGAAGTCACCCCCAGGCTTGTGACAGGTATACAGTGCAAAGCCACGAAGCTTCTCCATAGGACTCAATGTGTAGATTGTGTATATGAGCTCTAAGTATCCAAATTGATGTCTTTCGGTATTCAGTATTCCCGATGGAAACTGTCAGTCCCTGCCCTACTCGTGGTTGAAATTCCTGAATGACTGTCGTCTTGCACACTTACAGTAATGTTTTCCTGATCTCATAGTGGAGCCGCCTAGGACCTAGTGTACTTCGCATTAGCTTGTTGTGACTGGGGAAAAGTACGGGGCCTTCTGAATGTGACGCCAACACTTTCCCAAATAAGATGTGTCCATTAATGAAATAATGGTTTCGAATCCTTTGTGGTCCTCCATTCTCACTTAAGAATTAACCGTCGATCTGTTCGCTTCCTTTACCTAGTTACGCGATTGCATAACAGTATTATCAAGCCGGTTTCACATCTACCACTAATGCTTCTTATATTGGTAAACAGAAAGAATTATTAAAGACTTTCGAAAAAAAAAAAACGGTCAAAAGGCTCCCGGAGTGACTGCAATTTCGGACTTTGGATATGTGTTCTCGGACTGCTAGTAGATGACTAATCTAGTGTACCTAGTTCACTCTGGGATGGCTATTCTAGCTTAAATTTTCTCTGCTTTCCCTTAGTCATAGACGAATATCGATATGGCACCTTGAAACACTCGGAGGGCCTCTGCTTCTCTCGTTTCTTCTTCCAGAAATAAGTGATCTGACGATGTGTAGACTTTAGGCATGTTGTTTTAACAAAAAACAAGTTCATGCTGCGATTCTACTAAGAAATTTCTATTCCAAGACAAGTCTTCAAATTGTGGATTAGTTCATTTGAAAGGCATTTATTGGAGACACTCCCCAATTGCCACTCTTGCAACTCGTAACTCACCTAATCTAACTGCACCTAAAGGCAAACGTTTAAGATATATTCTGTCTCAAAATGCGTCGGTAGGGTTGCCAATCGTGCGGTATTCTACCTACCTGGTGGAAATTTTAGTAATTTTCTCTGCAGTATTAGCCGGTGACATTATTGCGACCGGTAGTTTTCTGAAAATTAGTTGTTCGATAGATCGTCCTTGCTAATTAAATAATAAAAATCTTTGGCATATTTTTAGGATTTACCAACCAGTCGGAACTTCATCGGTATTGTCGGAAATTTTACCACCTTTGTGATTCAAGCCTGTGGCCGGTACAGATCTCTTACCGGTCGTATACATGACCGGTGTTTTATTTTTGATAATCTCCATAGCAGAGACGAAAGTCAGATCTGGAATCCAGATTTCCGGTCCAGACTGGTCACTCACTGTTTTCACGGTCTATTATCTCGTCTATCGTGTTATATTTTATTTTTATTTGTTTCTTCTGAGTAGGTGAGAGGTTTAATACTTTTGGTGCTAATTATTCTGTTTACTGAAACTGGTATTGTAGATTACTTGTTAAATATTGGAGTTTCTATTGATGACAGATATGTTGTATCAGCCAGTTGCCTCCATTTTTGATCTTTTATTAAAGTTAAAGTTCTAGTTTCGTTTTTAGTTTCAATTTTTTTTTTTGGGGGGGGGAGAGGAGCTGTTTCTATGTTCTGTTTACCAGTTCTGCAAAAAGAGGGGAGAGTTACCCTTTCACTCTTTTGTGGCTTTTCCCAGGCTGTTTATCTTTCCTCTAATTTATGCAACCACTTCACGTCATTACTAGGTTCCAACGGAGGTGCCTGTAATTTTATTTTCCATGGCTGGCAACCCTATTCGTCGGGCGTTAGTAGGCCGTGATTTATGTTATTTCTAAATATCTTAAGTAAAGGAGCTTGAACACTAATATCTCTTAATACGCGGTAGATCAATTGTACAGAAAATAGGACAAAATTATCCCATCTGACTATAAAAATCTAACACCCCGCAAAACCTATGGAGTTTTAGCTAAAATTCACACTATAACATTTTAACGGAGACAAGACGTGAAATAAATGTTCAATCATGTGACGATGGAATAACCCTTAAATACCATCAACATAAAATCCCGATAATTGAAGGAGGACGGAAACGACTTGTGATGTCTTGTAATTAAATTCAGATCAAGTGACGCGGACGAGTGACCGTTAAAGGGGGCGTGAATGTAAATAGAATGATGTGAAAAATACATGAACGGTATTTTTACGGTCTTTCACTTTTGAAGCTTTATTTAACAAGTGAGAGGAAACAATATTACGAAAAAAAAAAAAATAAAGTTACACGGATGGCTACACTGCCACAATCCAATAGCGCTACATTGTATGAAAGAAGTGTCTACAAAGCTATTACGAACGAGAAAGGATTTGTTGTTTCTTTCTTTCTTAAATGATCTTATGCGCTTGAGTGTTTAGTGTCTGTGTGAATAGATTAATTTAAAGCGAGCAGAGGACTCAAGTGTGTTTGACATTAACTTTTCTTCTGGGTAGAAAAAAAAGAAACATTCTGCATTACTTCACCGACACGGAAAGTCCAAACGGAAGAATGAATGCAGTGTTTCCAACCATATATAATTTTAAAAATCTAGCTGAGGCACAGCTTCAAAATGGCTAAAATCATACCATAATAATGGAAAGTGTTGACAGTTTCGTAAGCGAAAGCAACACTATCTGTAGGATTTTTTTAAAGTAACTAGATAAGGGTCTAAATTTAGCGATAAAATAGCAGAATTGGCAACACTGAAATGAATGTGACTTTTTCTTCGACCGAGCTTTTTCTCTTTCAGTAGCACAAGCAAAAAAACAATAATCTTTTCCGTATTTTAGCGTAACTTTACAACAATACTCCTTCCACACACAATTGTTTTTTTTTTTTTTAATGTAACGTGTTTTAAAGACAGAAAAGGAACGAAAAATATAAACAAATGACTGTTGTTTCACTTAGCTTTTCCTGAGAGTCCTCCTGGTAAAGAAACTTAAATACTTTTTTTTTCATTCCCGTCCCGTCACCCTATGTGATAGCTGTGGAACCAGCCAGTCTTGCATTAGTGAACAGAATGAATGGTTGCTTGTTTAATTTGTTGACCCTCAATGTTCAATTCATTTATTACTATCCTTATAAAAGGTTTAGGATTGAATGTAGCAAGACGTGTGCGTCTAAGAACACCACCGCTACTGGGTGTCCTAATTGTGAAGAGAAACCAGGATAAATGAATGGTGGACACACGTAGATGTCACAGGTGAGTCATTGAAATAACGTAGTCTTTCTGATTTTATTGAATGGTTGACCGTTGGTGTTTTGTTTTCGGTTTAAGTGTCTGAAGTTCTAGTTCGATTCTCAGCGAAAGTCCTTTTGGAACAGGGACGGCGCTGCAGGGGGCTTAAGCTCCTTCCTCTAAGTTCTATCTTAGTCCCCCATTTTTATCAGTCTTCTTTCGTGTCTTTTTCAAATGAAATATTATAGCACCCACCCGGACTTTTTATTCTGGTGCCATCATTGATTTGAGAGCAACAAAATGTCCGCGAAAAGGCAAACTATACTATTTAATTTTAAAAGAAAATGCTTCCAACTTTTGTGGTCACTTTCTGTGTAACGGACATTTGTAGGCTAGACAGGCAAGTTACGGCATAAACGAGTCATGTCTAAGGGATGACATCTCTCTGAGAGCACTTCGGAGTCGGGAAGGAAACGTAGTGACCAAATATATTGTATTCCCTTGCTAAAACAGAAAACCTCTCAGTATGGCCGACAGCGGGACTCGAAACAGCGTATCTCAATATTGTTCTGAAGTCAGCGAACGGAACCACATGACGCTGTTGTCGGATGAGCACTGAGTGAATCGACGTGAGCTTGCGTCCAGCTTACGCTGGTCATCATTTTTCTTAAGATTTTCCTGAACTTGAACAGGCGAGTGTCGGGATGGTACATAGGACACAGATCGTGATGGCCATCTTTAACATTCGTCTCCCGGGATCTAATGAAAAACCCCGTCTTATTCTAGGATATTTGGTAGGAGGATTAAATTATCACAGGGCTCTGTCAGCCCGCCTCCTATCAAAATGTATAAAGTTGGGCCGTGCGCTCGAGAATTTGGGGGAGTTACACCCCCACAGAGGATCTGATGGAATCACTGGCATTGACCCGCTCCAAAACTTAACCCAGTGACCCGTTGCAGCTCAGTGGTAGAGAACTCAGTTCGCCCAATTTGGTTGAATCGCTCGATTAATAAGATTAAGAAATACAGGGAATGCGTTTGGCAACGCAACGCAGCGCTTGTCGGCTCGAGTTCGCGCTTGACTCACCTACCCCCAGCCGCCAAGCGTCTCGTGTTTCTCTGGTGACTTTAGGCCTCACGTTAATTTTTATAATTTAAAATAATGTAATTCACATAGTTGAACATCAGGGTATGTCTGACCTATTGAAGAATCAAGTTTTTGTTAGTATAAAATGTAAAATTCGTGAAAAGAAATACAAAATATTTTCAGCAATAAACCGTGAGGCACTAAGTCATGGGAAAGCCACGGACCGACTGGCGGGCGGGGACAAGAGAGCCAAGCGTGAGCTCGGCCGACAAGCGCTGCGTTGCGTTGCCAAACACATTCCCTGTATTTTTATTTACTGATAAATAATCTTCTCTTCTCTGAAATATGAAGGGGGGAGCCATGATTTATGAATATAATACATTGAGAACTAGGCCATTAGAGGGTCTCAAAACAAGAGACGGAAAGAAGTCCTGTGATATTAATCTCTGTTTCTTACGGTCCTAAAAATTTTGTGAAAGTAGGAACTGGAAAATTTCGATCCATTTTGCTGGGATCCCATCAATACAGCTATCACTTCCCGTGTGCAATTTAGCAAGAGATTTAGTTTCTACTAATGTAGGACCTATTTTATCAACTGAAAGAGTACACACAACTTCTTTTTATACATATATTCTAGCCATACGTCCTACTTTTCCTGACGTCTCAAGCGTACGCATAGCATGTTAAAACTAGTGTTTTAAAGGCCGGGAAAGGAACCGGAAATTTTCGAAAAAAAAAAAAAAAAAGATTTTTTTTCCCACGAGGCAAAGAAAACCTTGGTTTTATTTACGAAATCGTTTTTTTCCTCACGAATATTCAGAATTTAACATACCTAATGCATTTGTTTTTTAGGTTTAATACCTTATTTACGTTACAGATGGCCGTTAGGCATCTATGACTCAGATCGATAAAACTTAAATAATGCTACAAAACTTTAACAGGGGCAGTACGAATACAGATTTTTTTTTTTACCAAATTAATATTTTGGACATGATTTAACATTTTAACCAATTCATTGATCATCCAAAGTAGCACGAAAAATAAAAAAAAAAGTTTTTTTTTCCCTTTTTCCCCTCCTGTTTTTTTACTTCGCTAGTTAAAACAGTTAGCCACCTGCTGGGAATTGTTTTTGAAAGACACACAAATGTGGTAAAAAGAGAGGTCCTTATTCTTGAAAAACGAACAAAACGCATATTGTTGCCTGTCAATTTAAGGTGGTGGGCCGGGTTGCCACCTTTCTGCTCAAGAAAATCGGGACAGAGTCTGTTCCGCAGATCTGAGGGTATCAGTACATAGAACGTCCGTGAGTACTTCCCATGCTGACTATTTTTCAGGGGTTTTGCTATCACACCAGGTAAATAGCGGGATGGTACTTTCAACTGAGGCCCTGGCCGACACCTTCTCACACAATTATCCCTCCTCTATCCCGACCGGAACCTTAGATACCTAAATGTCATAAGTAAAATTCAAAATTTGTGGGGGCACTTGCATGGAAAAATATTAGATTGTAAGCTTCAAAATTGCTTTTTTAGGCTAACTTGAACTTCTTCTGAAGTAAACAATTACTATCGATTTAAAATGTACTTTTTCTTATTAATTATTTAATTAGACTTTTGTAGTCACATTTTAAAATTCTCGTCTGCCTCGTCAATAAGAAAGGCGGTTACGGAGTAGTTACGGAAAATTTGATAATTTAAGGCATAAAATTGGCGCTTTACCTACGCTTCTTGAGATGTAAAATTATTTTTGAATTCAGCCTATAATTTTTAGTAATTAACTTACCTGAAAGGTCTTCTTATACATATAAACTTACAAAAGTAAATTAAGTCGTTAATAACAAAAGTAAATTAAAATGTAACAGCTTGAACATAACAACGCTGTTCTACTACTTATAATTACACCTGCTGTGTACTGCAAGAAATGGCTGTTAACTCAACACATTTTCGGTGTCTCAGGGAGACCACTACTTTTTGTGTTAAATCAACACAACAAAAGCTTTTGATGATTTAACACAATAGATCTGTTATCAATGTTGATTCAACACTGTCATGGTGTTAACATGACACCTTTCATTGTGTTGAACCAGCCAGCATTCACAACACATCTATTGTGTTGAAGAGTTTGTTGTGTTGATTTAACTAAAAAAAAAAATGGTGATCGCCCTGGGACATTGAAAAGTGTTGAATTAACACAGCCAATTTTTTTCAGTGTACAGAATGTGTTTGTATAAACCTACACTAAAACAAACGCAACACTGCTTTTTCTCAAAGTATATGCTGTAGATTTTTTTTTCTTTTACGCTAACCAGTTTCTTTTTGCACAAATTTGTACTCCTGCATAGTCGGAGTGGTTAAACATCTTAATTATCTGTACGAGCGATTCTGGATTCTAATTTCGGTGTTGAGTCAGGCATCGTGGTGTCAACTGAAGAACTACTTAAAGAAATAGCGAACTCCGGTCTCAAACGCTAGATAAGTAGCAATAAGGCCCGCTAACCACGAATTTCAGCGATAAAAGCCACATATGCAATACAATATCTTTTTTTTTTTTACATATTTATTTCAGTTTTGATATGCTGTATTTTATTTTTCTGTGAAATCTCCAAGTGAGAGAAGGTGAAGGGCCCACCAAAATATCAATTAAACACATACATGTTGAAAACAAAGAGGATTTAAGATCCAAACAGGTGTTTCCCCTCCTGTTCTTACATATACACCATCCTGTTTCATTTGAAACTTTCATTATTTTAATAGGAGGTGTCTCTATAAGACTAAAGGTTTAGAAGTGACAAAGCAGTTTTTCTCCGGCCCCTTCCTCGCACGAAAAATTGGTATATTTGTTTACAACACTTAACTAAGAAACAAGTCATCGTGACGATATGGAAACAATGTTCGTGTGGGAAAAGAAATAACCAAAACATGCATCAGTATAGGACATGTGCGGATCAAGGCACTTGACACATTGTATCATCTTGAAGTTTGGACGTTGGGAAATGACAGGTGAAACTTTGTTATATTCGTTGTCCGTAAACTGTTCAATGAAAAGATATAGGTAGAACCTTATGTGTTAATTTCCCATCACACAAAGGCCTTGTTGTCTGGATACAAGGGAAATCTTCTACGGAGAAATTGATTGGAACCAGGGAATATCCCGCTGAATTTATTCCTGACTGAACCAATTTAACTAGCTCTGCTCTCAACAACACTAGGGCTTTTTATTATTTAACTTAATATTTCAGGATCAAACAGGCAGCTAGTCTAAACTCTTCACATGTTTCAGGGATGACGTCCTTCGCCGAACACTTCTGAGGCACTGAAGTCAAGTGCTAAGTGTGCCTGAGGAAAACTTCAGCCAGGATCGATGGTGTTTGCAATATTCATACTAACGCTGATCCCAGTGCTGATTCGAAGTCAGTGACCGTCACTGTATCACAGAAACTGCGTTCTGAACGTTAATTTAAATGTATACAAAACCAAAGCGCGAAACTACTGACATACAAGTAGTTCTTTCAACTTATTACATATTGATCAATCAACAGACGATTTAGTAAAGAAGAAAAAATTAAAAACTTTATTACTGTCGTCATGTGTTATTATTTATTGTTTTCGCTATCTCTCACAATATTATCTTATCACAAAATAAGTAACAATAATTACATTTTCCACATAAACCTAGAATTGCGTCTTAAAAATGAAATCTTTGGTACTATTTGTTGACACTGTTCTAAACTTCCGCAGTAAATTCTTTTACCAATGTGATTTGAAATATAACTGCACCAACCTAGTCCCCGTAGTTCAGTAACTACGGTCACGGTTTTCGCATAGGTACTGGGGAGGCACGTAGGTTCAATCCTGAGACTGAGTGCGATTGCCGGTATTGCACACATCAAAGACGCTGGCCGCTATCCTTCGTTGCTCCTGGAACAGTGCTTGCTTCGGGACGTTATCCATCAGACATGTGACGGGATAAAGAAAATTAACTGACTCAGCGTGTCCGCCTTACAATCAAAAGCTGTTTGGCTCAAAGCCTGGAACCAATCTCCCAGACTCAAGCCCTTCCTGGTTGTTTTTCCTCAGGAAAAACAGTAAAATAACCGGATGGTGCCTTCAAATAGGGCCACAACCACTATTTTCCCTATCCTGTAATTCACAGAATAAAGTATTAATGACTTGCAACTTAGGTTACACAAATAGTACACACCAAGCGGCCGTAGCTCAGTTGCTATAGAGTTGGTTTCGCATACGGGAAGTCCTGAGTTCGAGACCAGTTACGATCATCCTGACTGAGGTTTTTCACGGGTTTTCCTCAGTCATTTCAGTCAAATGTCAGTCGAACAACAACAACAACAAAAAAAAAAACCCGGGAAGATGTGGAAAGAGCCCGACCGCAAATAGATTTTTCAGAGAAAGGTTTCACGTTCAAATCCTGATCCTCCCCATGTTAGACAAGGCAATGGTGGAATGGTTGTTTGAAATAACTTGAGGGTAGATACTTTCCCTATTTCTCTGCTATTGTAAGAGTAAAGTGTATCGTGAGTTTCTGCTTAGGCATGTGATTAATTCCTCGCTCTCGGTGTGGATAGTTCCGTTTCAGTCTCCAGTAACGGCTCACAATTGCGGTGTTAACCTACGAAGTAGCGGACTCCGGTCTCCAATGTGGACTCTCTGCAATGACCGCGGAACATATGTTGAACTAAAGTCACCTGGCAAAGCAAGGCCATATATGGGTTGTCGGTGAAGCCAAAGAACAGTATTTAGAACAGTGGTTCACAACTTTTTCACTTTCACGTTACACCTCAGACGATGATCAATCATCGCATTACACTGGACAGTAGTAGCCTCTAAATAATGGAATCCTTGAGAACTTTCCGCTATGTAGTGCCACTAGCCACCCGCAGCATGCTCCTTGAGAACCACTGGTCTCTAGAATATGTCACGTGAATCTGCAGCGTTTAAGATACAGTAAAGGCTATAAACACTCCCTATAAAAATTCTACAATAC